>JABASF010000667.1:0-34650 GCA_019776145.1 Harlomillsia oculata
TCCTAGTATGAATTTTCAGTTTTGTTTCGAATCCAAACTTTTTGGAATAGAGCAAAGCTGAAATTGGATTTTGAGCCATTGTCAAAGGAGAAGGTCGTCTCAGTTCATCATAAATGTCGTTTAATCCCAAGTGATCGTAGTGAATTCGTTTTCGAGGACACAAAGGAATCCAATCATCTAAATTATTGAGAAGACTTTGATGACGTGTCACTTGATTGTCTTTGTTTTCAGCGTCCAACCCATGATACAAGTTAGTTTTCTTTGCTTGACGCATAATTTCCAGCATGAAGCAACTACTTTTCCGATTGAACAGTGGGTTCATAATGAAATGATGGACGTACCCGTGAACCGTCGTGTCTTTACTGTCGTAGTACATGTACCGATCCACGTTATAATTTACTAATAATACCTCGGGGTTACACGTGCTGAAATGACAAAAGCGCAACAGCGACAATGACTTTTAGTGCCAAAATGACAACAATGGTCTGAAGACCACATCGACACATAAAGCAAAATTATGCATTAACTTTATGCTTAGTCATTAACCTGACTACAGCCAAACCAACGATCGGATCTTCGGGGAAATTGGTAACGCTCATTACAAACGCGGATCCACACGTCGGTTCGTTTGGCGGTGGAAACATGAACTTTAATAAGTCCGCTTCCACGATATGACCTTCATTCAATGACGCAAGTAACTCCACAATTTGAGAATGGTCATCTTTAAGAGGGGGTCGAACTATACACTCAGCCGTGAGCACAACTCTGTGTAAGATGTAAAGGTCTCTGTTGAAGACACGTTCTTTCTTGTGAGTTACTTTCTGTAGATGTAAATTCATACGTCAGCGAGTTTCTGAAATGATGTTTAAAAAATATCCTTAAAAGTATCATTTTTACGAGAAAGTGATCCAGCCAAGTTGGTTCCATTTTGCTAGGTGCAATTTCGACTATGAGATATTCCCTATTGGGGTAATTCGCAAAAGCACCAGCCACCAAATCGAGAAAGCTACAATATGTGAAGTATAAAACTTTGTCAAATATTGGGACAGACGAAGAATTGCAATATATTGCAATAAGAGATGTTTTTGGAATCAAAATATTACCGAATGGAATATTTTGGTTCAATAGCACAAAGCTGAATTGCTATTGCATTTGGCAAACCTCTGTATCGAGAAAGAACTTTCGTTTTCAAACCGCTACTAGCAGTATGTTCATGAGACGTGGACTCATCTCCTTCTCCAGCTTGACGCACTGATTCTTCATGAAAAGCTACAATAGACGTTTCTGAGATCGATTTTTCTTTAGGGGTCAAAATACCCTCTTCCTGTAAAGTTTGGCACAGATTAATGATGTTTTCAATCACTGATTTCTCTCTAAGTGTTTCCGGAACGTTCATTGTGGTAGAGCTTGAACCAGTGGAATGACCATGGCCATGATCAAGGTCCCCCGATCTGTTGAACATATATACAAATACAAAAACAAATCTTCATTTCATTTCTCGTGTGATCCTTAAACTTTTATAAACCACGTTATTACGTCGAAGGATCAGAGATTTCAGTGGATCCCACATCGGCCAACTGTCCGGCATTTTTCTTGTCACTTTGTTCACTATCAAAATGAACATTGGATACGTCGAAACTTTCCGTTGTTGTGTACTGCTCACTCACGCATTGTCCTTCATCTTCATTTTTCTTTGCTTTTTTTTCATGTCGATATATGCGATCGGGATTCTTAGGCCCTTCAAATGAGTCTCGCAAATATTTTTCTTGAGCAAACATGTCACATTTATGAAGCTCCGGATGGAAACTGTAGGAAGTATGCAAAGCAAACAATATAACAGAGCTCCTGATTTTCTAAAATGAGCATTAAATTGAAGATACAATAATGGCTCACTCTCGTCCAATATGAGGCATTCTGTCTTTCGGATGCGGTTTGAACAAGCCATGAAAAGGTTCCAAATGAAATACTTTGTTCAGAAGTTCATAGTTAACATCCGTTGTGACAGTAATGATCCCAACTGCCAAGCCATCCCACTGAAATTAATTAATTTCATTTCCAAATTATGTACTTCAATTTCCGCGCAGTTTGAACATTATATAAAATCATATAATGAAAGTTGGTTTAAAACTATAGAAATCCTATTTTACTTCTGCAACTGTGCTGTATGTATTTCTTTCATACAAAGAAATGACATCACTCAGTATTTGACGATTGAAATGTTCTTCCATCGTTGAGACACTCAACGGAATGAGCGGAAGCAAATCATCAAGATCACTTTCTCTGAATTTAAAAACATATTAAAAACACAACTATATATTCTATTCATTTATTCACTTTATCGTTTTGTTTCCATTCAATGAATAAACAAAAAGGCACCTTCCATCCCGAATTCTCAAATGGGGAAACATGATATCCTTGTCGTAAAGAATAATTCGTTTTACTACTTCGTCACCAGATTTGATTTCCAACATACGAGCCAAGGAGTTGAAGAGGAAAGCTATATGAGAGTTTCAAATGATTAATCGTAAACCTTTAAAGCGAGAATAATAATTATTTTTGGCTTTTGTTTGAATTTTACGTCCGATGTAGTCATCCTTAGCATCAACAATGATGTACTGCGTCGGAAAACAAGATTGAAGCACGCTAACAATAATTTGCGTCAGCACTGAATCCGAGTCTATTTGCTCACTCCAGGCACAAAGATGAATGAAAAGTGAATTCATGTGGCACATGTTTTCCAAATGATTTTCAGATTTCCATGTCTCATCGTCAAAAGGAAATTCAAGGTCTAAGGGCTCTGCATTGTCCACGAACACCGCTCCGACAATTGTATCTGGCTCATCCCGTTTAATAATGACACAAGAGTAAGCGCATTTCTCACTATGAAATCAAATCATTTGCGGACTTATCATTTTCATACTAACATGATTTTTGCATGAGTACGCATGATTAATTACAATAATTGTTCAATCTCCGTGTTCCCAAAAACAGCCCGGGTGTCATCGTTGACTATCATTACAATGGAAGGAATGTCTTGAGGTTCCGTTTTTCTAGAAGTTAAGCTATCGTTTGTAATTGCAGAGAACAGTGTGTACTGATGTCCTATTTCAAATTGAGAATTAGTAGGATCTTCTTCCAATGATACCATTTGTCCCGTAGTACTTTCAGTAGTCTGTCCCGTGTAATCCGGCTGAGACAACAAAGACTCCGTGCCATGCCGTTGATCTTGCTGAGCCACCGCGGAAATGGACGACGAAATCACCGTAGTTGTGGCCGATGACGCTTGACTCAGCGAATCTTCGTCTCCGTCCATTGTTAATATTACTTTATTTATGAAAAATTGTATGAAATCCTCTACTCCTTTTGATGCCAATTTCCAAGTGATTGAAGCCAAAAATTCCCTTTCCGTATAAAAAATTCCTTGTTTCTATCCATAGAAACATTCTTCGAACCTCACCTTTTGACCTGGATCGTCACTTCCGGTTCCGTTTCGTCAGGCACATTACGTACAGACTGGGGACATTGGAAATTGGGATGCAATGCTATTCCTGTAATGTTCCATGAATGCATGCAGAATCCAATTCAAATGTATGACTCAGTTTAATGTTGTTAATGTGGACGCAAAACTTGAAAGCCATTCAATAATTTTATTTAAATGTATTAATTTTCACGCTAAAACGATGAGTAGGCAGTAGGTCAATTACCAGTGGTCAATTGTCATGATTAAGATGATTATTGATTAATTGATTATACATTAATTCTTTTTAGCATTGACTTTGTAATAATAATAAATAATAATAAATAATAATAATAATACTTTTAGGTTGGATTTTAGTTTGGGTTTGGTTGCGGTTGGTCTCTCTGTGTTTGCATTTCCATTTCCATGCATTAGTGTGCTTTGTGCAAGGCGAAGGCATATCGCATTTGGACAAATGAAATGTGGCTTTGACTGACGTCAAAAACAAACATAAAGATTCGTACTTTCGTGTACTCAGCTGTTTTCGTGGTCAACTCCCCTTTTGCTTTCTTTTTTGTTTTCCCGACTGTCTGTAGTCTGTACTCTGTACGCAGATTAATTTATTTGGTTTTATTGAACTGCGTTTAAATTAAAGTTGGTTATTCAATGATAACGCTGTGCTGGTGTCTGGATTGGATTATAGTCAGTTAATTTGGTAAGCGTAAAAAACGTAAACTATAATTTTAATTTCATAGACTATAAAAAGGTTGGATGCAATTCCTGTTCGGCGTTGATTGCTGTTCAAATCGTCAGGTCGAATTTGGTTTTTAACGGGAGATAATTTTTTATATTGCATTTATAGATTGTTTGTTCCAGTTTGTATCAAGTTATGGTTAAAGTTAAAGGATAAGATGTAGTCTAGTATGTACGCAGAGAGAAGATAAAGGTCATCCAGGTCAAATATTGCAAGGATTTATTAATGTCTGTAATGGAACACTTGCTTCTAAATCCACATTGCTAAATGTTATAAGGTGGATAAATGTGCTAAGTCATTAAGGAAAGCTTAAATAATGGGAAAAGATGTAATGCAATCTGATTGACATTAGTCAACTGTGTGATTCATAAGGTTCAGGGTTCAAGTTCTGGAAACCTTCTAGTTGATTTTGGAGATTAAGATTAAGGATATTTGGCACGCATTTTGATAGGCAGGTTGACGTTCATTGTTAAATGTGACTTTGTGTGGAAGGAATAATCCCTGGGTCAATAGTTAAGGTCAATATAGTCATATAGTCATCCGATATCGTATTCCTTGTTTGTTTAGCGTTTGTACCCGGAAGTGCGTATTCGATTCGGTTCAAGGGTTTTTAAAAGGAAGGAACCTTGGTTCTTTTTGTCATTATTTTTGACGGATTTTTCCACACTCGACACGGATGTAACATTTATGGTTTATGTAACTGCAAGTCACGTTTGCAGTTAATTTAAGAGCTATTAATAAATCTTCATGGAATTTCTTTTACGTAAATAGTCCTTTATCTGTAAACAGTGATTGGAAGAATTTGGGACTGGAGTCTGTAGTCTGTTGAGCTCTTTCAGAGTTCCGGATATTTCTTGAAAGGAGATTCATTTTTTTGCTGTAATTGTGTCATTTTTCTTATCTGGCTATTGCAGTTGTTTTGACTTGGTTTATGGCTTGCGGAATTGCTCGACTTATTACTCATCTCATCGTCAGCTCCGACGCCAGCAGCCACTGCAGCTTAAATCTTGGACTGTTCTGACACGAAATCAACAAGTAAAAGGACGAGGACGACGAATAATTATTGACTTCGCTCAAGGAAAACAGAACTGAGAGAAGTATTCATCATCACATCATCAGTCATTCATCAATCATCATCTTGTAATGATTAACCACGTGCCACAGGCCACAAGTATTAAAAATCCGCCCTCCTAAGATTTCCATGCAGTTTTCATGGGATAAAGGATAAACGTGCGCTTTAGGATACCCATCGAAGTATATTTTTCAAAATCTTGAGAATTAAGTGAACGAAACCTACATTTGACAAAAATGGAGACTGACGTCTTAGTTAGTACCAAGAGTGATAAAAGGTAATAATGTTTCATGTATAGTGAATTGTGATGGGATTATGTGGTATCGTGATATGAACACCGGGTTCAAGTTCAATCCTAAATTCTCTTTCTGATTATTTTTGAATTGTTTTTTAACTAGGCGTCCCTATCACTATACGTCGAATTGGGACACAGGAATGGGAAGCAGTGCTACAATAAGTGGAGGACCAGATCAATGGTCGGAAAGAGCGAATTACAGTCGATATTTGTACTACAATCGACTTCGACGTACATTACCGGATCCAGACGATGGAATTCTTTTAATCCCACCGCATGTGATTCCTAATGAATTCTTCTATCCGCAATTCATGGCCGCTTCAGACGGCAAACAAAGCAGTTTAGTCACCATGTGAGGATTGCAGAATGCACTTTGGAATTTTCTAATTCGTTTAAAAAATGTCCCCTTACAAATTGGTAAAATGGAGTAATTGGAATGATATTAGATTCGCCTTGTGGAATACAATGATGGGAACGTCGCTGTTGAGCATGCCATGGGCAATGGAACGAGCGGGTGTTATTCCGTCGGTTTTACTTTTATCTAGCGTAGCCGCAATCTCGTTCTATTTTGCATATAGAATACTTCAAGTTTTCGAAGCTAACGGTACCTAATTTATTTTGAATGAGATTGGATGGTCTTTCGTGGTTTGTTTCTCCATGATTGAAAAGCGATTTTGTTGTTTGGTTTCAGAGAATAGCGTGATAACTGATTTCGCTGTTTTGTGCAAAAGACTATTAGGGAGATGGGCTCAAATAATTGCAATATTATTTTCCGCCTTGACGCTGTTGGGAGCGTGTGTTGTTTATTGGGTACTCATGAGCAATTTCATGTATCACACAGTCGATTTTATTCATACAGCCCTAGTGGACCGCGATGGTGCCTTTAATAATACGGATCCCGAAAGTCTGTATAATTTAATTTTGCCCCTTGAAATCAATTTCTTAAACGTTTCATTGTTGAAAAGCTAATTATTTTCTGACGCTGATGTTTCGATTCAGTATTTTGCCCGGCGGACAATGGCACCGTTCCCACGGATGACGACGTGCCTACGGAAGAAGACACGTTCCATCAAATTTGGGTGTTACATAAGACAGTCCCATTGTTTTTGATCCTCGTTTTGGGACCCATTTCCTGCATCAGATCACCTACGTTCTTCACGAAATTTAACTCTTTTGGTAATTCAATATTAAATGATAGTTGTATTTAATTTTGTCTGATAAAAAATTTCACAATGTAATACGTTTCGGGTATTTGCAGGAACGCTCTCCGTGGTTTACTTGCTCGTTTTTGTAGTTGTAAAATGGGCGAAATACGGCTTCAACATAAACTTGACTGACACGTCTAGTCCTTCGTATGCTCCGCTGTACAAGGAAACATTTCCTGCTTTATCTGGAATGCTCTCTTTGGCTTTCTTCATCCACAACTGTGTGCTGACGATCATGAAAAATAACCGTGTTCAAAGAAATAACGTAAACTAAAGCTATAATCTCGCGTTGTTGACTGAATTTTCCGTGTGTTTGCTCTTTCTATAATAACCAGAGTGATGATTATTGCTTACACGACATTACTATTATATTCTTTAGAAAAGAGACCTGGGAGTAGCCTTTATTTTTGTGGCGCTAACCTACTTTCTTATTGGAGGTGTTTTCTACATCGTGTTTCCGTTAGAAAAAACATGCATTCAAGATGTGAGTAACAACCAGTGTCATTGTCTGTTTTTCTACATTATTGTGCAACAATAAATTGTTTTCTTTCTTACCTTTCAGAATTTTTTGAACAATTTTCGGTCGTTCGACTTATGGTCCATGATTGCTCGGATATTCCTGTTTTTCCAAATGACAACGGTGTATCCGTTACTCGTTTATATTCTTCGTGTTCAAATCTGCTACGCCATTACGAAAAAAGAACCTACCCTGTTGCAAACGATAGTAGCAAACATAATAGTGATAAGCGTTTGTGTTTGCTTTGCCATTTGGTTGCCTAAAATTGGAACTATTATTCGGTTTTCTGGAGCACTCTGTGGTTTAGTTTACATTTTTCTTCTTCCTATCTCATTGTATCTCAAATGGCAAAAGACGTTAGGTACTTTGAGCTTTGTGTCCACATTTACTCATCTCATTCTTTTGGGTTTAGGTGTAGCAAATTTTGTATTACAGTTCTTTGTACATCCGTAGTTTAGTTGATACTCTTGAATAGTCTCATTATGCCAGTCCTACACGTCATATTAGTCTTGAATAATTTGTTTGTGTAAGTGATGAGATGTTGGTTTGTTATCAAATTTATTTGTGTCAATTTATATAGCAGCTATTCTTGGACGTTATCAAGTTATCATACTGAGTTTCGTTATCTCAAAATGAATAAGTAGTCTGTGAAATCTTACTGAGAAACTGAAGTCATTTTTTTGCTTCATTTACAAACGTGATTTGCGGATGCAGCTAAACATAAACTGTTATTTCTACGTTTACTATGAATAAAAATGAAACAGCGCATTTAGTATTAAACAAAGATTTTATTCAGAATTATTTAGCGTTGTATTTGTATTATTATTAGGGTCTTAATAACTCTTCACTGTTCATTTTCACAATGCAGTTTAATATTATACATTTGGCATACTACGAACGCAAGTCTCACATTACCCTGATGAGTATAAAATGTAAACTGCCGAAAGTGCGACAAAATTCGTGGCTTTCTTAAATGAATTTTCATTTTGACGCGAATAAAATACAATTTGGCTCAACTAACGATTTACCTTTGTTTATTCCAATTAGAATTTCGTTCATTCTAAAGCATTAAACGTAAACATGACTTCCTTATCACAATGAATATATATTATGTAAGATACAAGGTTTCAGTATTTCGTGTGCGTTTCGTTCACTGCATTTCAATTACTTAGCTTGTAAGTAAGTGTATTTTTAATTGTATAGTAAATTATGTGTAATAACTATAATAAGTGCTATAAAATTCAAAAAATCTTTCTCAAGGCCTTTTGACTATAATGTTGGCTTTTTAACATCTGCAATAATTTCCTAGCTTGAGAAAATGTTGAAATACTAAATGTTTGCTTTTCTTTACGTAAATGATATGCAGAATTCTATGCAAATCCATTTACCAAGATAAGAGGACTCGTACTTTTTGATATCGTATAATTGGATATAGTGTGCAGAGATATGATTCGTTACAAATAAATAATACTGTAAGTTACGTTGTTGGTTTAGGTAAACGGTATATACTGTGAGGAATGGTACGTGTGATTACAATAACATTAATATGTAAACGGCGAATTATAGTTGTGGTAGTCCACTATCCACTACTGATTTCGCTATAAGTATCGACATGTTGAAAGAAACCTATTCCCAAACATTTTGCCAACTAGATGCCAAAATGCTAATGTGGTCAATTTGCATTTAGTTAATTTATGACCAAAGTGTGCATTTGCTCTGAGGATTCATGGGAGCATTCGAAGCACAATTGAAAACTTTAGCAAATTCCCGATTATTCTGTGCCACACCCCACGTCCTGAATTGTCCAGGACTGTGTGTATCTCGAACGTACTGTTCGTATCCTTCCTTGTTGAGCACCTCGCACCAAATCTGGAGGAAAAGGACATTATTTATCTTCTGAACGGAACACAAAACTCAAACTTACGCAACTGATGGAAAATTTATGTAACCTGTCCATAAGAAGTGTAGAAGACTTCTGGAATGGTGTAGTTGATTCCAGGAAGACCCGGTTCGGGTCCATGATCTTTCACCCACATTTGATAAGCCAACCATGACAAACGCAGAGCAGCGTTGTCACAAACATTATCCGCTAACGTTTCGTTCCCATCAACCTTTTGTTTTACCATTGGCATTTCAAATTGCGCGTATTGATCAGCAAAGCATATTGCCTGAGACTTGAATGCAGACAAGACTTCATCAGGCCACCAAGAAGCAGTGAAGTTTCCATCTTTGTCATAATGTCGACCTTAAAACAAATGAAAATCAGCCAACCGGATAATGACTGCAGAACCTTGAGAAAGTTGTCAAAATCTGCTGATTATGTAATTACTGAATTAAATTAGTTGTACATACCTTGATGATCAAAACCGTGTGTCATTTCATGACCAATTACGATTCCGAGATTTGCAAAGTTGAGGTACATTGGGTATCCATCTTGGTACATGGGGTAACGTAAGATTCCAAGCGGAATCACTATGAAATGAATCAATTTTACATCTTTATCACTATCACTTTCCAAAAACCCTGTACAACAGTTATTACAAGTACAACTCATTCTCAAAAATAAATTACCTATTTCATTTGCCGTGGGGTTATGAAATGCATTCGCCACCAGAGGCTGAATGAGCCAATCCCTGTAAAATTCCAAAATGAGTTTCATATTGCCATGCATGATTTTAAAATGTCGTTTTTATTGTAATTAAAAATGTGCTTGCGTTACATACTTTTCGGTGTCCACTGGACGGTTAATTTTCCTCACTTCTTTGTAAACTTCATACTTTCTTAGTTTAAGAATGTTCATCAGCAAATACGTTTCATTAAATTCCAGCTAAAATGTAATACAGTAATAAATAATTTCGTTTGCATCATCATAAAGTACATTAAAGTAACATAAATCTATCAAATTAAATAGATTACTCCTTCATATTCATTGGCAAGTGCCACAGGTTCCAAAATGTAAAGAGGATATCCAATTTTGCTCCCCATGTTCAAAAGCTATATAAATCAAAAACCTTTATATTTAAACTATTGACAGCTTGAAATACTGCAACTGCGACTACGACGTCCATTCAAACTTCTATAAATTAATAAGAGAACTGAATTTTTCAAGAAACGAAATTTAAATTCACCTTGTCTGTAATTTCTTGCTTGAAAGACTCGGGCAGCCATGCTTGTTCTTTGATAACTTGAACAAACGCTTTCTTCAAATATTCTATCATTTCTCTCACTTTTAATTCCGTTAGGTTCGTATAACTTTCTTGGACGTAGAGATATGCCAAAGCCATCCCAAACCCGTCATTCACAATGCTGGCACATTGTTTCCACCTGTTTCATTGAAAAAAATTTAGTTTTCAGGTATTCGTCTCTTGTGAAAAATGATAACTTGAAACATACTACAAGCAGCAACAGTTTCAAGAAGTGCATTACATCTTCAAAACTTTCACAACAAAATAAAAAAGACCAGTCACGCAAAAACATACCGTGAAAGGTAGAGCCTTTCTTCGTTTGTATTCGGAGTGTCCTTCATAAACTCCATCCAAATCTGAAGAAACTTATTGCCTAGAAATGGCATGTAACGAAACACAAAGCGCCATACCAAGTAGTTTGTCACCGTTCTAGAAAAAAGTCCAATTTCAGTATTCGCTTGGAGGAAAGCTGATTTCGTTTTCATAGAATGTAGCTCAAGGACATTTGTAAACTCATAAAGTCAGAAATTCTAAAAATGGTACGTGTCATGTTAAAAATTGTCCAATAACCTGCTGTCCGTTTGTTCTAAAAGTGTAATCAATCCAGGAAAGAATTCCGAACAATGGAAATACACGATCATTTCATCAGTTACGTTTCGTTGCAAATTGAGGTTGTCAAATATGTTTTGAATGAGTTGAACCCAATTTAGCTATAAACATGAAGAAAATAAACTTATTGGCTTGTTTTTGTAGCAAACCAATGCAATCATGAAATGCCAAAATGCAGTCGCAATTTTTGTGTCTGTTTGCCCCATGTTTTTTACTCACTTGTGGAACTCTGGCTTGTATATCAGCCACTGTGACCCGCCCGTAATCTTCTTCAGCACCGTCTAAGTCAAATCCGTCAAAATGACACTTGGATTGCTGCACCAACTACAAAAAGGATTTGAAGAAAAGCAAAAAAGCCTTTGTCATTTGTCTGTCTGAAGGACTTTATACTTAGACTTTTCTCCTTGCAACAAAGATGAAAGCTGTGCCATGTATGAATAAGAGGAGATCAGTGGAAATCCCTCGTTTTTCAAAAACATGTTGCCCTACTCTTGGTGACAGTCTTTGTCGGTGACTCAGACTCTCATACTTTCATAGACTTTAAAGAATTCGTGTACAAAAACTAAAGTCACGAACCTTGGCAAAATTGGTCTCAAACTCCAAAATGTCCTCCACGTCAGAAGTGACCGTGGGACTCCCTTGACTCAAAATGAGGATGGACTCAAGCAGAATCCTTTTGTACGAACGAAAGTATTTACTGTAGTCTGCATTAGTTGTATTCAAGAAGAATGATTTTGCCATTGCTGGTTCACCTTTAAAAAACTAGAAAAAATTGTACAAGACAACATTATATATCAAACCCTTTAGAATTGCGGCTAGGTAGTGTAATGCGATTGTCAAAAAAGACTTTGCAAAAGCTCATACTAGGTTAAGAAAGTCGCTTTCTTTCGCTTCCTGGTTTTTAAATCCCGTTACTGTAATTCTGACAAAATTCGCTTTCTCTTTCGGGTTTCCTCGTTTCATGCTAAACCCAGAAGATTCCTTTTACGGATTTCTCCTTTTTCACAGTTCAAGTAAAATACAATGCCAAATACATGGACTGGCTCAATGTGATATTTACTTCCGAGGAAAAAATCCAATAAACTTGTGACAGTTGGACATATGGGATTTTCCAACTTTTGACAAGCGGGCAACATTTTCCTCAAGGTTATATTGCTTTATGAAAATGTTCATGAACGGTTGGGCATAAACGAATAACATACAAACTGAAGTTACATACAAAACAATAGATTGTCTCTTTTCCTACTTTTCCCTACATTTTTTGGAGAAAATCCCATTATTTTGACTGCTCTCAGGAAGTTTGATTGCTTGCGTCGTAGTTGTTTTGTTGGTGCCACTGCTGTGTGCAGTATTGAGTATTGCAAAAACCGATGCAAAAATCAAAACAAGCCAAAAAAATCTTTTATTTCCAAACCTGTAGAAGGTACTTTGTAGGTTCCACTTCATCTGGTGTTATGTAGAGCTCAAAGATGCTCTGTACTTGATGAGCAAAAAGCTGGCCAAGAAGCCTTTCCAGGTCGTACTCGGAACGATTCCATTGAGCTCCGAGTAAAATTGGCCAGCGACCAATCCCATCCGTACTCAGCACGGAGTATATGGGCAAATGCTTATAGTCCGTGTAATGAGACGTTCGAAAACTATTGTGCATACAAGACGTGTAGAGTTGTCTTGCTTTTCGAATTGCAATGTTCTCCGAATCGTTCCCGGGCCGGTCGATCAGCTCTGCAGTGGTTACACAAAAAATGTATTCGTAATGAGAAGGAAATTCGTTTAAGTTTAGTATGAACTCCAGTGACCAACAGATTCCTCCTTTGTCTTGTCCTGGATTCGAAATTGAATCTGGGTCGATCCGAGTCTCAGTCTCAAAGTCTCAACTCTCACTTTGTATCGTCGTCCATCGAATCGAATAGACCTTTTTTTGTCCTTTTGAGCATTTGCGAGTCAAATGTGCTCAGGCCTCAGGCGTTCGTAAATATTAATCTTCAAAAACTTTCTTTATTGGGGTTTAATCCTCTGTGGCAGTAAAGAAATAAGAGTATAGGTACAAGGTCTAATCACAAATTCAGACGAATAAATGCAAACAGAAAGTCAGCTTTGACCTGTTTTCTCATGTGACCTGACCTACAAACCGAATTCCCTTAAAACCATATTTTGCCAACGTTATTTGAATCAAAATAGGAGTATATACCGCATTCTGGAAAGTGGAAATAACATTTTGGGTGAGAAAATGTAAGAATAGTACATTTTCATGTGTCTGTCCTTTGTTTCCCCTCCAGCACTGTGAGAGAGCAGAGGTGATGACTTGATGACGCAAATGTCATATTTCTTGTTATCGCTGCCGATTCCTTATCTCTTTCGTACTCTTCAGAACGCCAACAAGATTAAAAGTTGTGGTAACCATGAAAAAATAATTTCTTGAGAAAAGTGGTAAAGTGGAGAAGTTTGATATGAAAATAAATACTACAAAAATGAGAGAAAGTGGAGTGGAACCAGTAAAAGAAAAAATTCTCTCTCAAAGTTAAGACTTTTCATTTGAAAAGTTGAAATCTCTTCGATTTTTTAATAGGTTTTTAACATTACTTATTCAATTTTACACTTTATCATATTTTCCCTCAATGTTGTTGGTGTCAAGCAATTTCAATAATTACGAAAGAAAATTTTTAAGGATCTCTGGGATTTTTCTACAGCCTTGTGCAGCTGGACTGCGTAATATTTTAACGTAACTGACGAGGGAAAGTCATTGAAGGTTAGTTCCACTTGGAAGAACTCAAAAGGGACCTTGCTCGAATCAATACAGAGTATACTGGACTGGATGGCATAATAAATATTGTGTAAAATGCAAATGGGAATGCAAATGTATAATGCAAAAGGGATCACTTTTTCTCTTTTTGGTGCAAACGGCAGACGGCATCGGCCAACCAAGATAAAACATGTTCATACTATTTTCAAGCGTAAAAAGTTGATCTTTTGGTAAAGGAAGATAAACAACGACTTGAAAAATAAACTACAAAATGGAAATTACTATTTTGACAATTCAGAACACTTACTTTTGATGTCGACGAGTATGCTCTCCTGCATTTCCTGTAATGTTGATCTTTGAAAGCTATCATCCGGGATTTCATGATGAGCTATGAAATTACCACAGGAGAATTGATAAAAGTCTTCGCATGGTTTTTGAGTTGGATCGAGTCGAGCTAGAATTCTGGACGCTGCTTGCATGCAAGTTGCAGTCACGCAGACACCATTTCCTTGTGTTACATTGCCCCAGATGCCGTTTTGGCCATTGAGACCGCTGCTCTTATTTGGAGACTTTTCGTTTATTTCGTCTAGAGGAGCGGAAGAAGTGTCGACTGGAGTCTTGGAAGATGAGAAAATGTTCCAAGATGATTTGTGAGATGGGACGTTGTTGAGGTGATTGTGAGACTTAAGACTGTCGATGACATTCAAGCCGAGGAGCATGCCAAGGACAGAAAGTAATGCTCCAAGGGCGAACCAAAAGATTGCCCATGAAACTCCGGACACTCTTGAGTTCCCATCCTTCTTACGATGAGAGCCAGGAAAGTTGGAGTAAGGGTAAATTCTCGTGGTCACCGGTGGAAGTTGAAATCCTGAGAAATCCGATGAAAGATTCGACGACGTTGGCGGTGACACGGAAACTGGTGACAGGAGACTCGACATGGACTGCTTGTTCTCCAGAATTGGTTTGGTACTCATCCTTTCAGGATTATTCAAACTGTTAGTACTTTCTACGGACTTTTGTCGCGTAGTGGTGTTACTCGTGGTCGCAATTCTTCTTCTGTTCCTTCTTAGTATTTTGAGTGCTCTTTTAAAAGTTACAGTGAGACAAATGTCTTATGCTTTAGAAAAGATTATAGTTGCTGAGACGAGCGGCTTTTTCCATCTTTTGTTCTCAAGTGAAAGTCAGTGCAAAACCGGCAGTCTTATATATATTGACCGTATTAGCGTATAGAATAGGATCGTTTTAAGTACTTTTCAGTAGTAAGGACCTTTACAGAAGAATAGGCTTTAGTAATGCCTTTAATCTTGCTCTTTTCTCTCTTTCTTAACGGGATTTTTACCAAAAACCTTACACTTTCCAGGCACAATTTTGTGTTCAGACACAATGAATGATGGAACAAAAGAAGCGAATGTGTGGAAAACGCGTAAAAAAGAAAGTTGTCAAAAGATTAGCCTTTCACGACTTGAATCTTCCAACGGTTTTGTTGGTAATGTCCTTTTGTCCTTATGCTATCCTTGATGATAATTGAAACTTGAGACGTTGAGAGTCTCGGAACAATGTTCTTCTAAAAGTATGTAATATTAATATTTCACAAAAGATTTCCTCATTATTTCTGTACTTTCCTTGCAAACGCTTTCAATTCAAGTTTCAAGTTGGTGAAGATAAGAAATATGAGACGCTTTAGTAGTCAACTTTGTAGTGATTACATTTTATAAGTTGACAGTGTAATATTGTATAATTGGGTAACGTGAAGAATGTGTTCAAAGAAATCGATTTCACAACCGTCTGTTTCCACCAAGATGCGACAACTTTTCAGCTTCCTTTTCCGCTTCCCAACAACGTTTTGTAATCAAGTTAGTATAAGTTGAGAAAGTAAGTCAACTTTTCCCATCTTCGTTTATTCTTTTTTTGTGCTTTCTTTCTTTCTTCTTTCTATGTTTTCCTTAATTTTGCAACGACATGTGTTGTTCTACAGGAAAAGCAAATATGTGACCAAATTCAATAAAAATATCTCTGAAATGGTATAAAAGTGTCACTTTTGCAAAAAGGAAACCATAAATGCTTTCTTTGCTACGTGAATGTAGTGTGACAACAACTTGGTATGTGAAAGTCTTCTATAAATGCCATTATTTGGGTAACAGCAAGTCTAGTACAATTCAAAATGAAAAAATGAGATTTCCAAACCTTTTTGCATCGACGGATGCCAAAGACTGAAGATTTAAAAACTACGATTACATGCGCTTCTGGGCTTGTAAGCCTTGGAATCACCGCAACTTGCAGATTGGAAAATTGGAATGAGTCAGCAGGGACTGTGCAAGTGTGCAACGGAAGACCTCTCGAATGTCCAGAGATTGCGAGATTATGTTACACGATTATTTCCTCTGTCTGTGAGTTTGAAAGGGTGCACACATACATGCACACACAAGAAAATGCAATTGCCAGTAGCCACAATACTATAAAACATGAGACTGCAATGAAAGATGTGATGTGAGTGAAGACTGGAGACTGTGAACCGAGTGAAAGCAAAAGGGAGACTGGCTCATGCAAGCTGGAGCATCCGGAATGTCTACCCGGGTACCCAACAATCCGCATCCCTTCTGCAGAGACGCATTTTCCCCCTTTTCCAACTCTCTCTCACTCTCTCTCCTTTGCCGTTGTACTGTACATATAATAAAGTGCATCGTATGTAGTAAGTATCTCGAAGAGTTGCACAATTCTTACACATTCGCTTTTGCTTCGAGGAATGCCTCCAGTGAAACTTTGTCCTCTACGAATAAAAAAGTGCAAGGAAAGGACGTCTCTGAGATCGTCTATAGTCTAGCCTGTCCAGTAGCATATTCCATTATGCTTTTGTGAACTATAGTAAATTAAACTGCAATGCTATTTGCTTACATCACTTTTATAGATCAACATTATTTAAGGTTTGATTTCACGTTGCTTACGTTAACAAAAAGTGCCTGAGGTTATATTTATAAAATGTATAGGTACATTATTGTTGTGCCTTGTAACTTTCCATTCACTGACAACGAGCAACTAAACGAACTGGAGCTCCCGTACCCCCTCCGATTTTGAGGGGCAAAACGAACAGCCGGAGGTTACATGAAGGTTCACTACTGTTTTCTTTCATATGTCGAGTGATGAGATGTAAATTCGCTACGTTTTCGATCGTGTATACGTTATTGGCCGACAGAATCTGATGAACGGGATATTTCTGAAAAGAATGTATTAAATTCAATACTTTTTAAACAGAATACGTTTTGGATTCATTATTGTTAATGATGTTTCATAATAAGAGCATAGCTATACTATTACCTTTGTATTCCCCACATCCACAGATGCAGTGTCAATTCCAAGTCCAAAGATGTTTCTTTCTTGAGTGAGAAACTTTGCAGCCTCCTCTGATAAACCTGTATAAAATTCGACCCTTTTCACCTTGAGAAATCTTACTTTTGTTCTTCCAGTTTTAAAAGGAACAAAAGAAAAGATCATTAACTAATGCATTAGGCAGGAGATGGTAAAAGAAAAGTGTAACCTGGAAAGTTGAGCGAAGTCTTTCCAACAGTTGAATTGTCCCATCCCAGATACTTAACTTTATCGGGCCAAAAGCGAGACCAGCCTGTGTGAATCAGTAGAACACTGCCGTAAGGAATGATTCCGAACTTCTCTTCATGTTTGAGCAGGTGTTGGACTTCCAGTGAGAACTCGTCTGGATTAGACAACAGATTCACTTTCTCTTCTACATCAATCAACGTGGCTGGAACGTCCACTAAACGAGTCCAAGGAATTTTATCCACGGTCCATCCGTCCTTGAAGAAATGGTATGGAGCATCCACATGAGTTCCTCCATGCTCTCCCATGCAAAAGGAGAAAGACGAGTACCTGGAAATATATCAATAATTTACAAATCAGCAAATATACTGAGAAAGCTGAAAACACTATAAAACAACATCATATGAAATGGAGAAAACTCTATCCATCTTTTGCCGCAACAATACACTAGAAGACTGAAACTGACATCCAATTAATGTTGTTACTTCATTCTGCCTTTCCTGACCTTGCCCTACGATAAAGAGTAAGGCGAAATCCATGTTTATTATTATGATTTGACTTTTGATTGTCTTGACTTACCAGAATCCTCCGGGAGAAATTCCTTCGTAGTCTTTGCTTAAATGAAACTCTTTTTGTCCAGGGAAGAATATTGTGTCGTTGTTTACAGAGTAGCTAAGATCGAAAAACTCATTGGATGTCGGTGTCGGTGTAACTGAAGCATTTGCACAACTGCACAACAGAAGCACAATTACGTAGTTTACCAAATTAAAAATTCTACAATAGCTAGTGTGGCCCTTCATCCTGAAATGAGATTTTGTAAAATCAAAATTTTTCAATCAAGTGGGACCGAAAAATATGGACTCGTGTTGTTGGCCCTTTAGTCCAATTTAGACTACTGTCAAAAACCAACTAAACCACGATTCTAAGCCGTGCAGGTTCAGCGAATAAATATGACAGACAGCAAACTGTCAGAAAAGCCTGTTTGCAAGCAGTTTTTGCTAGAGTCAAGCCAATTCGTACAATTTATAAACTTGAAAAGTGCAAACCCAAATTGTTTACACGCTGTAGTTTACTACTATTGTTGCATGCAAGCACGGGGAAACTAGCATTGTGACTGTGACTGAACCAAGCATTACAGATTACTTACAGTATACAATAATAATGTAACTTTACATTAACAAAAATATCACTACACTTACACTACTAATAAGAATAAGATGTTCTGCCGTTCTGCGTCGTGTCTCGTATCCTTTCTTTATGTAAGAGAACAAGACTCCAACAGGAAGGGACAAACTTTATCTTAAAAGTTTCAAGTTGGAACTACTTACTACAAGCATTCATGTAAAGTAATACAGTAATACTTAATCGTTGGTTTCATTAGAAGTTTCATTATGCCCTAACGGAGGAAGTTTAAGAGTTCATATCACATGCTAATGAAGTAAATACGTTATGCTATTATCTCTACAGCTTAAGATTTCTAGCTTCAAAATGTTTCATTAGACTCCAATGGAATTGAATCAATAAATTCTAGATGCTTCTGCCAAAGATTGTTACTATTTTACGAAAATCAGCCAGATTACAGGAGATTGTATTATGCATTGTATAAGAAATGAATGAAATCTGATTGAACCTAAACTTTAGTGTACAACAGGGACTCTTGATCCTGACTGCTATTCGCAAAAGAGCGCAGCGTAAAAACAAGTTCTTATAAGTTCTCTCTTTTAGAAGCAAAAAAATCAATGAAGAATGCAGTATCCGCAACTCGTGCCCTACTCAATATGACACTTTTGGGTCCTCGTCTACGATAAAAGTCTCATCATAGGACAGGATGAAACAAAGACTACAGCATTTTGGTTCACAAAAACCCTTGATATTGGTAACCTACTCTTGAAATGCATTGAGAAACGGTTGCTGTCATACTACTTTTTATATAAATTGTAAAACAATAAAGACGAGTGCTAATGTGAACTTGTGAGGAGAAGTTGAGAACGATAAATTGATGACAACTGCTAACGATGTGGAATGTCATACTATCTGTATCATGAATGGAGAATGGAGAGAATATCTGTATGCCATGAGAAAAAGGATTTTGTAATTTGCGAGACGATTACAATATCAATTTTAATTTTGTGAGACTAAAAGTAGAAATCTTGGATTGTTGGAACCAACAAAATTTCTAAGAACAATACAATGAAAGTTAATTTAAAATACAGTTGCAAAATCAACTTCTACGGATAGGAGCATTTGCCATATTTGCAATATTTGCCCGGGTAGCAACTAGTACCTTCCCGAGGACGAATCTATAAAGTATACAAATTACAAAATGCAATGCAGTTAATTTCTGTTAACAATAGTATATTAGTGGTGCATTAGATGAATTAATTACCCATTTAAATTGGTTTTGTTTGTGGATATTGACATTTGGGGTGTAGATCGAGCATGGCACTTTCTCACAAAATTCATCGGGCGTTCCTGCTTTGACATCTTGAAACACGGCTTGAGCGAGGTTCGAATCCTTAAATCCCGTTTGAAGGACGCATTGTTGTCGAATGGTGGGAATCTTGGATCCTAGAGTTGGTTCAGTTGTTTCCCATACACAACGGGATCTTGGATCATCCAGGTGGTTTTCAATGGCGCTTTCACTGCATGCAGACCACTTTGGTCTGGGGATGGACAATTTACTTAGCGGCTGCATTACATTATTCGGACTGTAGCATTCTCTGGTGCTATCGTGCGGAGCCCCGAGCAAGTGTCCAATGTAATGGGCCAGTGCCAATACGCCAGTATAGTTCGGATACATATCTTCAATGAATGCCGCGGCGAAGTAATCTCTGAGTCCACTGGAAGATCCAACTTGACAAACTCCGCCAAGAGCTGCATTCCCTACTTCCGAATACGTAGATTTTGCATAGATCAACAAAATTGCCACGTCGTGGTCCGGCAATGTGCGACCATAAGCCAGCATCCAGTTATGGAACCCGACCAAGGTCTTGTTCTTTCCAACAGGGCTGTCATAAATTTCCCTTAGGTTATTAAGCCATGTTTGTTCCCAGGAATTTTTGAAAATGTACATTCCATTATATTTTAGTTTAACTTTCACATCCTTCAATGCTTTGAAATAACGGTTTGCTTTGTCCGTCATACTGAGAAGGTATCGTTTAAATGTTAAATCTGAAAAGTCCGACTCTGGAGACGTAAACGCTCTGTGATCGACAATGTATAGGACTTCCACCACTGCCGGTAATCCACTTTCAACAAATGATATTGCCCTTCCGGATCCGGATGTTGGTTGTTTCATTTTTGGTGGATATACTACGTCGTTTAGAAATGGTGGATGTTGAGACTCTTCTTCGATTAGAATCGGTGTTGGTGAATATTCGTCTTCATTTTGAAAGGATTTCATGTGCTTTTTGCGAAGTTTTGTACTTATGCCTCTGCCTCTTCCGGAAATTCCTACTAACAAAATAAAACTGATTATGATAATTACGGTCGAACGAAGGAGAGCCATTTTTAGCCTCAACGTCGTACAAGAAACAAACAGAATTGTTGCACTTTGATTTTATGAACCGTATGCACACACTCTCCCACAATCCAAAGTTGTGAAAAATCAACCAAGAAATGTATAAACAATAATGGAGAAATCGTAGAAATTGGAACGTTTTTATGGATTCAAATTCACTTTCAATTCAATTCTCTCTTGCTCACTCAATGCATTATTGAAAATGACTCACCCAACTAACCACAATGAGCTTTAAATTCGGTTTGACTGTTTTTTGAAAGCATGCTTTTATAAGACACTTTCCAACCACTTTCTATTCAATTCAATGAAGAAACTAAAATTAAAATGCGACTGACTCGAATTCGAACACCACAACTTTCGAATATTCCTGAATAAACAATGGGAAATAATATCTAGGTCAAAAATCAGAGAGTAGGAGAAAACTTACAACAAAATAATTTCATTAAATGTTTTCCAGCATTTATTGTTCTCAAAAATGTCTGGCCATGTTTGAATATATAACGTACACTACTAATGGAATTCATAAGTACAGCGTTTGGACATTAACATGATAAAAACTTAAATATTCGTTACTTTTATAATTCGCATATCTAGCTTATCGTAATAATTATATAGTTTCGAGTTTAACTTAATATAATAATATATCTAGTTTACATTTATCTACATTTACACTTACACCAACATGAGACATTCGAATTTTCTCCAACCGCTTAAACATCCCTGATCCAGAATCATGGACCTTGTGTAATATTATATATTATCTGTCATTTTTTCAGTCAAGCAATAGACAGTACCAGTTTATGCATTTTTGGGTAGTAAACCTATCATTCGTTACGTGCATTAAGACACGTTCACAGTGATAATGGCACTAGACCCGAAGTTGCACTCACTGAATTAATCAATCGACAATACATGTTGCAAAACGCTTTTATAGTAGTCTAAATCATGTAAGTTACTAGTACTAAAAGCATTATTACTGTAATGTTAACAATGATTAGAATAAAGTTTTCGTTTCTAATGGCATGATCATGCTTAAGATTCATACACTTTATAACAACATTATACTGTTCGAAATGGTATTCCAAATTAAATACACTGTATGTTACAACGTTTCAGCGTTGAAGTAACCTCAATCAAATATCTCCGTTGCATTCTTTTCTAATATATAGTAATAAAATTGTACCAAATGGAAAGAGGCAGAACGAATATCACAAAGTTCAAGATGGAAAGGAAAGAGTCACAGAACGTTAAAGTCAAAAGCAATAATTACAGTAATCATAATCATAATCATAGTAAAAAGGTTGAAAAAACCTAAGGAAAGAACTGATTCAAATCTGACAGAGAGTACTGATTCGACTGATTGTCTTTTCAGAAGAAAGCTCAAAATTTTCAGGTGTTTAGAACAAAATTGGTACCTAAAAAACATTCAAACTTAACTATGTTACATTACATTACACAACTGTCCCAGAATGAACGTGAAAAGTGATATACAAATACAGTAGCTTAAATGATTTAAAGCGGAAAGGAAAAAATGTATGAAAATTAAACTATAAATTAAGCAGGTACACTTCGTTTGTACATTGCACAGGCATTCTAAAATTAAAATCAGATATATTGAGAAATTAGAATCACATGCATTTAAAACATGGTACAATGTATGATAATTTGATGAATAAAGCGATGTAATTGGCTTGTAGTACATTATAATTTTATAATCAAAATGTGCTGACTCCAACAGGATAATTACCGTACAATTCCAAACTACTACGATATACCTAATATATGACATTAAAAAGAACTATAAAACTTCCAAATCTCAGCAATTTTGTTTAAATAATGTTCATTCTTAATAAAATTCTCTTAATAAGTATATTTTTTAAATTTTGCGTGATCTTTGACGTCCTTGAGGTTTCATACATTGTGGCTTATAAACGTTCTTCTACAGCGCCTTATATAAGCGAAAGTGATAATTTTGGCTGTCGTATCAAGTCCTAAATACTATATATGAGCTATGACTAATTGTTTTTAGAAATCAATAGTTTTGGTTCCGCTAGAGTAATCCTTCAAGCATAAAATAAAGCTGCACGCAAAAATGTACCAACGTATATTTGTTGATAACGCTAATTACTTAACACAAAGATTTTTTAAACAAAGGTTCAAAATAGATTAAGCCAATTAGTCTACACCTGCAAACCCCTGAGACCCTTCAATTGCCTTGATTACTTTTTCTTTCAATTGCTGATAACTTTCATACGGTGGTAAATCCAGTCGATTAAAACTGTAGAAAACAAAATATAATGTAAATTAAATTACACTGTACGACAATAATGCTAGAATAATAATTTAATGCTAGTTGCTGTAACGGTTTCTTACCATGTATGAGCTCGAGGATAGTTATCAGGAGTTCCCCACTTCTCAATTGTAAAGAGCTGAGGTCCATTTGATCCATATAGCTCTTTGAAGCCATTCATAGGTACACGCGATGTTCCAGTTACAAATTGAAGCAAACGAGCTCTCATTTCATTGTTGAATGATAGCACGACCTGTTATATAAAAATCAACTTTAAAGGATCAGTATATATACTATACACCATAATACAGAAAACATAAAATAACGACGCACTCTCCAGAACCATTGTATCACAATGTGATTAGGATGATAATCCCCTTTGTAAACCGTATTCTGCTTCCAGTCTTTAACATCAATGTTCTGAATTCCACACATCAGCAATTCCAGCTCATTTTCATCAAAAATTTTGAGTAGTGACAATGGAATGACTTCGTTAAAACCTTCTAAAAAGGCATTCATTTGTTCTTGAATGCGAGACACGAATCGCCATTGAATTACAAGCCTACATGAAATGACAAATCATTAAAACAAGTTACTTTACACCTAAATGTTAAAATAAATTGAAGAAAATGCGTAAAATAAATAAAAAAACACATACTTCATGTATTCGAACTTGTTTTCATTTGTTACAGGAATCTGAGCACCATCCTTTTTGAGTTCTCGTTGGCTTGTATACCCAAATGTATCTTCGTCTAAGCAAAAAGTTAGATCCAATTCCGCTGGATCATTTTCACGAATCCACAAGAGAGATTTATGGTACTCAGAATCAACGCTTTCCATATCCTCTAGCTCGATCGTTTTCTGTAACATCATCTTGTAGAATGGACGGATGAAAAATGCTACAAATGAATAAAAATGACAGTAGTTTTAGTAAACTTAACATTGTTAACATAAACTATTCATATTAAATCAATCTACCATCCAAGAGTTTTCCATGAAATACTGCCATTCCTGCGACTCTGCCAATGAATTTGAAGTAGCTTAAATGGTCTTCATTACATAGTCCAGAAAATGGATTAATTTGTAGTGTATAATTGTCCCTGTAAATGATTAACAAAGACCACATAATCTCATGTATGGCAAAAGCAATGTCAAATCGTAGACCGTGTGCAATGAAACATACATGGCTGAATATTCGAATAGACCGTAGTAAGGATTGAACATTTCTTTGCTCAGGTAAAAGAACCATTCTCGAGTCAATCCACCGTAGTCCAATCCAGGTTCGCCGTCAAATTCTATCCAAAGCTTCGCTTTCAAAAGTTCGGGTCTAGAGACTGCAGAGATTATACGGTATGAATCTTCAAGAAGATGAGAACGACGAACTTTGATTTCAAATTTGTTAGGCACACAAGCCTAAAAATGTAATAAAAATAATTGATTAGTAAATAATAAAACATAATTTACTCGTTTATTAATATGAAGTACAAGAGTACAGAGTATATAACTAATATTGTACTTACAGGACGTTTTAACTGGGCTTTAAAGAATTCATATTTCCTCTTGTAATCCCTGGAATAAGGAATAGCTTGTCCTGCTATTTTCGGATTAGACAATCTAGGATCTTCCCATTGTGTCGTTCTTGTATCTATTTAAATATTTATGATTACAGCTGTAGCATACATATCGTACTAGGACCTTGTTTTTGTTTCGTTATGACCTAACATCAGTTAAACTTACTGTGATCAATAAAAAATATTCGCCCATCTGTATGTAATCTTTCCTCCCAACCGTCGGGCAGAGGACCCAAATCATCGTGCCTCGGTCGAGACGGACGGGTGTTTCCGGCAGGTGTCTGTGTCGGAGAAGGTTTTCCAGTCCGAGGGTCAATCCAAGTTGTTGTTTTGGTGTTATGGTCAATGAAAAATATACGATTATTTGGAGCTCGTTGAGCAGACCATCCTGGAGGTAAACCCTCAGCAGAAATTGCCTACAAATTATAATACCGCATGAAAATATACAATAACAAGCTGAAAAATCAATCCGTACAAAACAGTACATCAGCAAGCATACCATTTCAGAATTCCTACGCGAATTACTTGCTGATGCCGATTCATTTTGAGGCGAATCACTTTGACTCTAAATAATTCCAGGAGCATGATTAAAATATGTCCATATATTAAGTATTTGGTAGTACTACTAAAGAAATAGGCACCGGATTTTGACTAGAGGAGGATTGATCGTCTTCATCAACTGAGATGTGAAACCTTCGACCCATTTCATTCATTTCGTGTGCAACACTTTCAGCAGTACGCGTAAGCCCCAACGAACTTTACACAAAAACACATTATGAATAATTTGATATTTTTCTGCATGCTTTCGCATAAACCCATGATTCATTAGCAATGTTAATATACCCAGGTACTGGTCTCTCCCATTGAGTTGTTTTTGTATTATGATTACAATAATAAGTTCTTCCATTGGCATCCTGTCGTTCCTCCCAGCCCGAGGGGAGAGGCGGAAGTGCTTCTGCACCTCCAGAATGAAAAGCCTACATAAAAAATGTAAAGTAATTTTCTCCAAATAAAACTATTCGAAATAAGAAACCTTTTACAATATTATATCTATTCTTTCTTGTAAATAAATAAATAATTAGATACATAGATAAATGTAAAAGATAAAAACTAGATTTTACCGGTGCAGGATTTTCAACGAATCCAGCTACTGGTTCACCTGCTTCATGATCTCTGTTAACAACTTCCCAGTCGTGTTCAGTTTCACTAAAATAAAAAAATGATTTATTACTTTAGCATGCAAAACTATTATAACATGACTAGCGGACGACAGAAACTGACCTGGTGCCATTTCCAGCAGATAAATCCATAGCTTGCATAGGTGGTACAATGGACTCTTCCCCGTTGCTAACATTTGTTGTTCCATTGTCAATATCATCTTGTCCAGCAGGTTCAGTTGGATCAGGAATGAAGGCAGCGTATAGACGTAAATATCCTTTGACTTTACTTCGAACAGTTCTTGGTTGTAGATGATATTTCTTAGGTGGTATCATACGCGAATCAGCTTCCTTTGGCAATGAATTCAGCGGCAATTCTATCATGCCTAAGAAGTCATCTCTTGTTACACGATTCTCATCAAATACTTGCATTAATATTCTATGCTCAGATGGTATCGCCCGGAAAATAAATTCTTCGTCCCACACGGGATTCAGAGTCTGAAATATATATATTACGACAAAAGTAAATGGAATGGAAGACTTTTACACCATAATGAGAATAACAGTATGATTCGTACCCGTTTCTTGGTCTTGGTCAAGACAGAATCAATAGCATCCTCACTTCCATGACCACACAGATCAATGCGGACATAAGGATCACTGAAATCAAACACAGAACACATATGAAGCAATTCTTATTATTCTGATGTGGTTTAATAGTAATTGCTAAATGAAAACCGCATTCTATTCCTCAGTTACTGTAAACATACCTAGCTCCAAATATATCCTTTTTCGCCAACCCGTGCCCGGCGATAACTTTTAATCGCAGAAGTTTAGTGGGTTCGCTTGACTAATGAACAAATCGAAAAAACTGATTAATCATCCTCTCAAATTCAATCAATCATAATCTTTGTCATGTGGTAAACATACCTGAGAGTTGCGAGTATCGCATCCAAAGATTCTTGCACCAGCCATTTCTGTACTTAGCTGATGATTACACAAAATTCCACAACGACCATTAGAAGAAGTAAATTATGCAACGCTATTCTAGCACATTTACGATGTGATCTTGCAATGTAACAGTAAGCACAACAACAAATGCTCACATAAATTACAACGGTACTTTTAGATTTGTCAAAAATTCCACAATCCAATTGAATTTGTTAAAAAGGTCCAATGAAACTCCCATTCAAAGAGGCAACTCTGAACTATCCCCAATCACAATTCACAAATGACTATATTCAGAACTTCAGGTTTGTCCCGTCGTCATACACAGTCTGACCCTGTAAAGAATAAAGAACAAAAAGAACACACTAATCAATATATCAGTTAATCAAATACGATAATCATAATTTAGCATAGCACAGAAAACATTACACAAATAACATTGCCACTTACCACTACCACTACGAGGACTACGACACCTACACAGTAGGAATATGAATGCCTCGACTAAGCGTTTTCTCTGGTTCGTTATGATTACAGTACAGTCTGTACAGTGCACAAAATATGTACAAATGACATCACATCTCTCATATGAAATCTGATACAATGTCAACGTTTGTATGGTCTGTATCGCATTGATATTTTACGACCTTTCATACTGGCTGTAATGATAAACTACAACTATACTATACTTTTTTGCACAACGTGTATTTCCAGGAGTAATGTCAAAATACTCATTCTTCATAAAAGGAAAATCAACACGCAAAGATCTGGAAAATGTGGATGACATCCATGACATGAATAATATTTAACCTTTATGTAGTTTTAAAAATTCAGGAAAAGTATATTTCAGCACTAGTTTCATTCATCCTGATATCCTAATCCTTAATCACATTTTATACGCTATTTGGCTATACTATGTGTCGATGTGCCAAATACATGGTGACATTGGCTATGATGTTAATGTCCACCGATTGCTACTTTTTTGACATTTTGAACATTGAGAATTCTCGCTCTCGCTGAAAAAGTGTTATCTTGACAAAGCAATAAGTTCTTTGTGAGAATGAGAATACACTATACATATAACACATATACAATAGCGATTTGCATTGCATATTTTCATGACGCATCTGACTGGACTGAAACATGTCATGTGAGTCCTGAACTAAACAAAACCCTATACACACTACTGCATTCTATAGAAATTCTTAAACTTGAAGTATATTTATTATTGCATACAAGTAATGGACTAGTTACAAAACACAGCATGCGTCACTGTGAGTAATATTTAGAATAGACGCCTGTAAGATGCCAATTCCTGGAAAATTATTGCAAAAAAAGTATCACATCGATTCCAAGTATATATAGGGCAGAGCGAGGCTTTTTAGACAAAATATTAGCATGATATTCTTGTTCTTGTCATATGCAGATGCAGTACTACTACTAGTACTTAGTACTACTACTAGTAAAATGTAAATGCCTTCTGCCTTCTTCGATTGTATATGCAAAACGTCATCCTCGTAACTTTCAGTCCAAGATTAGCACTGATAAAACGTATGAATGAAGTGAATTTGAAATGCCTATTTGACACCCACCCAAATGACCTCTTGGCTTTTCCACCAACACCAACCTTAATTCCAAATTGATACTATTTTTCACCTGCAGTATGTCAATATTACTCAAGTACAATAACACCCAGACGAAAAACAGTACACAAACGATATCGTAAACAAATGACGAATCTGTCTGCTATTTGCTTATATTTCAGTATGAAATGATTTGTCATGTCAGTACAGTTGTGCAGTATACAATGGAAGAAACGTCATGACCTCATGACGTGTCGAGTACAGTAATACAGTAGAGTGTACTCGTACTCAACTAACTCTCTTGTATCAGTATGAGTATCCCATTATCCCATACAATGGACAATATATTGACTGCCGTCACACCTTTGACATTAACATTCACATAATTCACATTATATTAAAACGTGGAATTCGGAATCATTTTTTTCAGTATGAAGACAATGAAGAGTACGAAATGAACTACAAATTAATAAACAAATGTGAATTCCAACTTGGAATTTCCAAGACCAAAATGCATCATATTTGAAACGACGACGACAACGCTGCTGGTAATAAGTCCTACGATCTTGTAAACTGATGAGTTGATGAGTCATTCACAAAAATCGCTAAGCCCGTTATTTAAAACCAAGTGAATTGTACATTGGAATGACATTCCCCATTTGCACACGTCACATTATAAAAATTCAACGAAGTTTTTAGAACAAAAGGAATGATGGGATTAAATAGAATTCAATGGGATTAACACTATTGATTTATTTGCTTGCATCGCATTTTGTGACTGTTAAAAGACCCTGAACAATGTTACTTTACTATTCAAATACCTTTCCTAGTAAAGTAACCTGAGTCAAGCCAAGACACATTCGTCACTTGCAAACAAAACCCGTTACTTTGTTACCTAAAATGTCAAACTGATGCACTGAAGAATTTTTAATGATGGATGAGCCAAAAAAATGAGGATGTCACCTGAGACTACGTTATACATAAACAGTTTCTTTACGATTTAAGTACTAATACAAGGTAATTTAGGTAGTAAAAAAAGATCCGTCCCAAACAAGACGAACATGCATAAATAAAATACCTAATATTCATTTTTTAAGAATAAATCGAAAAGAAAATATTGAAATTCCACTTACCATGTGTTAGAAACAACTCCCACCCAATTTGGTCTTCGACAAATGATGACTGATGATAAATTAACGTATAAATGTAAATCAGGATGTAATATCAGTTTGTGATTCGTGTAAAAATTCTAAATACGCCACTTATACAAGTGAATTGTATTAAACCACACTGTTGAATGACCTAACACAAAAAGGAGCAGAACACAATAAATTAATTCTTTATGATTGAACTAAACCAAATTTTTTGTTCTCGTTTATTGGTTCAATTCCGTCAATTTGAGCCACACCAAACAACCAACACTCGTTACAAACACTGACAAAGTCGTACTTGAACTTATTTCACGTCGTGTTTGCACCAAAAAATATTTCCTTGTATTGTTTTGTGTGCATACGACCGACTGACTTGGGGATCGGACACGCGTTCAGATCATTTTCAAAAGGAAGACTAGAATTTTTAAACGGAGACAACGTTTCATTAAGTTAACTTGACTACACGAGAAGAATGGATTGAATGAATTAAGAAAATTGTGAATGTGGAGAACTTCCGTGTTCGTCGCATGACCTCAAGGCAAAAACTTCGTTTAGACTTTTGTGGGCTTTTTACTTTAGCCATTGGCTCATATGTGCAAAACGTACCTTTGCGCTCTCTTACGACAACACCTCACCTTATGCACAAAAAGGGAGTATTTTAGTCTATTCAGTATTCTCCTTTAACTTTAACGTTGTTCCCCACTGAATTTACTAACTACAGCTTTGTTCAGGGGAGTGACGAGTGATTTTCGTATACACTTTAATACGTATCTTCACATATATGTTCACTGTTTAATTCACAAACCACTCAAACAAACGCCAAACACAAATGCAATACATGGAATTTACATACTAACGCATTACTGCTAAAAACTTGCCAAACTTAGTTTTTTGTAACTGGCTTGTTTGTCGTTTGCCTTGTCAAACTGAGAGGCAAAAGGAACAACATTCAAGGTTATTTCGTTTTATTTGCCACTATGGAAAGCGGCTCAACACCGCAAAAATCGTACTAAACATAGCAATTTAAACAAAGTTTGTACATTTGTTATAAGACTAAATGCCAATTTTTGTCAACTTTTTCATCTTGTATTATTGTCTCCGACGGTTTTGAAGAACGCAAAGTTTTTCATTTTGCAAAGTATGTAATGCATATGAAAATGTCTTGTATTGAAATAGTTCTCCTATATGCTATAATTTTTTGCGATGCTTTCTCCGAGAGAAAGCAAGCAGGATAGGAATCACAAGGCAAAAGCAATGGTGAACATTACCAGTCGCCGAAGGATAATCGATTTTGACAGAGTCTCTGCTGCGTTGTAGAGTTGTAGATGTAGATCTTTTTTCCTTTGAAACGACAATCGACAATGTAGTTTTCGAGCGACTGAGAATCTACGACTACGTTGCATTTAGTATGTATTCTTCTTTTTGTGGGTTTATTCGCTATTAATTTGGAGACCAATAGGAGGAGCATAAACGATACGGGAACTAATGAAAGCAATTTAGAAAGATGCTTTCTTGGACCAACGCACAAGACGCAATACCATTAGCGTCCCTTTGGAGTTTGAAGGTGGTTTCATGGATTCTACTGTTGTCTACGTACGTTTTCAGATATATAATCCAGGTAAAGTAATGTGAAGGATGCTGTGCAGATTTGTGCACGCATGAAATCTAGCGACCGGGTGCAATGATAAACATCTCAAATGGGTATTAAATGAATTCAGTCTCATACGGGTGAATGAGCATTGAAACTTGCGTCAAACATGATCCAATGACGTGTATTATCTTCATGCGTCAGAGGAGACTCTCAGTCAAGTGTCTCAGTAACTGAGTACTCAAGAAACAAACTGATAAAGTCAAGTTATTAGTAAGGTTCAATCGTTCAATTCATTGCAATGCAAGAACAGAGCCATGGAATGGTGCAATAATGAGTCATCATATCAACCAACCGACACTTCGCATTTCTCTTTGAGATTACGAGATTATCAATTGTATTTTGAAAAATATGTGGCTCAACGAGCACAATCATTATACTTAATCAGCAAAATCAGCATCCTTCTAATGTGTTTGTTTTGTGCTTATGTATCATAGTCTTCATACTCTTTTAATGCCGCCTGTCAAAGGCAATAAAATATGTCTCCTCTAGGAATGAATGTCATCGTAATTGTCACCCGAAAGTGAGAAATCATGCAGGCGAAAGGATGGGAAAGTACTCCTGAGTCCTGAAGATGGAATTCTCTGATTGCGATACGTTCTATTAAATGAAAGTGAGCGTTTGACACCATCTAAAAAAATACGTCCAGCCTGAGAAAATAAACGAGCAGAGACAGCAAGTTCACTTTCGCATAACTTTCTTTCTCCACTTTCCGTCATGCGGAGATGATAGTGCGTGAAATAAGGATAATGTAGAAAAAGAGTTCCCCTACTAATAAAAGCAGTCACGTACATTTTGCGATGCTTGTGCAGCAGACACTCTCATAACAAAACTGCAGGGTAGCAGATCCGAAATTGCGCCAGGCCATGGAGACATAAAACCTGACCTACTTTCTTCGACACTGACGTTTTCTGAGTCACAGTCACAGTCACAGGAGCGGAATAAAAGTACGTAGACTATACAGAAAAAAAACAACCGGGTGACGTAGTTTTTTGGATTCAATTCAAGCAATATACATGTACTGCAAAAATTACTCAATGCATTCCCACGTCACGAAGTAATCTGTAAGATTATTTTCGGACGACATTTCAATGCCATATGAGTCAAACGACAAAACGGTAAACTTAAAGGTGCTAAAAATATCCACACAGAGCCTATGATAAAGGCAAATGAACTGTAGTCATAATACAATGATGTCACCATATTTATATTGTACACGCTTTTGCACATAAATCATTTATTAACCATTTATCATGATTTCATAATAAGAATGTGATGTAGAATCGGTGTAAAATCGAATATTGCTCGTTTACGTAATATTGGAAACTGTGATGCGATCATAATTCTGATGATGTAAAATAAATACTTTGGGGTCAGTAATTTCAGTCTATAGTAGCAAACTTACGCTTGCCATTAATACGAAATAGGAATACCACAAGTGAACAAAAAAACAAACTACGAACTTAATTTGAATGCTATTTACGGTTCTTCTCTGCGGTTGTTCTCGTCGACTGCAGAATATGGATTATCACTTCGTCTTGGGGAATTGTCAGGATTTATTTCGAAAGCATCAGGCCCATGGACATTCAAATACTTTTTCTCTTTGTAATAGTGGCGATATTTTGTACAATACAGTACGACACAGTCACAGAAAATGGTGGCCTATTCAGACACAAATGAATGAATTTATTACCGTTCCATGAAAATTAATAGATATAGTGAAAATGAAATGCTTGAAGAAATGCAAGGCACCTACCAGTCCAAGAAGGGCTAAACCTGAGCCAACGTTCAGCAGTAATGGAACAAGTGCAAACTTTCTTCCAATTCCATCCACTTCTACAAGGAACTTTATTCCGTAGTTTTTCCGCAGTGTTCGGCGATTCTCTTCATGATACTCTGCGGACCTGTATTACACGATACAATAACCGTATAAAACAAAAGTTGTGCTAAAAAAGAAGCTAAGATACAGCTAAAATTACCTGAAATTCCAACCAGGAGCGATAAGCGCGCTGGGACTGTCCATTCGCTCAAACGTGTACTTCGGTTTGCAATGTTTCATGAAATCTCGATCCAAGTTACAATCCCATCGTATCCTTATTACAAACACGGCCCCCTGAAAAGATTCAATGACACGTTCAAACCAATGAGTACGAATTCCATGTAAACACTTCAAAGTTCTCAATTTCTAACAATTTACCTTCACTGCTACTTGTGTGAAGTTTTCCCCAGCACTACTAACAATATCTCCTATTCTAAACACCGGACAAAATGGATCCTTGAATGCATGATAGACACAATTCTGCAAATATGTGGAATTGGCATCTTCTAGAATGTTCCGGCGTTTGTAATACGTTCCAAACTTTGGAAACTCGACTACATTTTTAATCAGCACAGTAAAATTGCTAGCACCTTCCAATAAAGGTTGTGTTCCGTTCCTATCAATATAAAAAAACATGACAATGTTGACAATCACGAACATATCAAGTACATATTGCAAGTTCGTACAAAACAATAATGCTAGTTTATATGCATACATTGGCAGCTCGTCGTGCTCTACTGGACACCAAGCATAAATCTGACAAGTTTTCAAACTCGCATTTTGAGCGCTTGGTAAGCATTTTCCAGTCATGACGCCATTACCAACCTCCAAAGAAACGCCTTCTGCACAGTCCTTATCCGATTTACAATGAGATTGCTCTATTTTCGGATCCTGAAATGAAACGATATTGAATATTACATGCCATGTCATTGTTTATAAAAGTAATGTGGCAATAGAATACTGTATTAACCTCTTGACAGATGCCTCGAGATTGGTTACCAGTTATAACAATATTAGTAGTGATGAAAAATCCTCCACGTTCTTCTCCTGAAGACGGAAACACGTAATCCGTCGGATCCCAAATTCTTTCTAACAAACTACTCCCATTCTTATTTGGAATTCGAGTATAAAGGACCCCTTTAACTTTTGTTGTCACCACGGATTGCACATCTTCGGCATCTTGATAACCCTTTTGCAGAACCAGGACGAAACTGTAAACATCCAAAAAATGCATAGAATTAAACGATATGCAATGACGTGAAGATGACATGGAAATGTTATCAAAAATCAACATTACCCTACAATATACCCGATGATCACTAACTGCAGAAGCCTGTTGATTACTCCAATTCGCTTACTCTTAATGTGCACAATTCTTGGAGTGTATTTGTATTTGTATTTGAAACCTTTATTCTTTATGAAGGTAACCCTTGAGGCATCAGCCTTCCAGGTAGATATATTAACAGGTCAATAAAAATAATAGTAGAATTACATAGATTGTTAACAGATTGTTGCGGGGTTTTGTTTGTATATTTTAATTTATATTATAATTTTAATTTTTAATGGGGATTAAATGGAAT
>JABASF010000668.1:0-34647 GCA_019776145.1 Harlomillsia oculata
AAAAAGGTCGATTGGATCGGCGGCCGCACGGCCCTTTTATACTCAGCCTTCCTTTGTTCAGGCGGGTTCACGTGCCCCGTCCATGCTATCGCAGGCGGCTTTCACGTGATTTCACGTGATTTCTTCCAAACTGTCCCAAAATCATAATTTTGAAAGTTTTACGAAAACCATGATCAGGAATTCACATCGAAAACGAACAATTGACATTTTACAACGCTTTTAGAATCAAAATTCCAAATTTAATTACATTATTAAGAACTTTTTCGTTTTTTCCATTAGTGGACTCTCACGTGCTTATCAGGTGTTCAAATACAACGCGTGTTCAACCTTGAGATTTCCAAAAAATCTAAAAACGATGAAATTCAATAATCAATAACTTAAAACTTACGATCATCAAGTACAGTATATATCCTGTAATTCATCTTCCAAGTGTAAAAGTACTATAAGAAAACGTTTTTTGAAAATAAATTACGTAACAATCTGTGCATAACTGAGTTTCCGAGTATTCCGAGGCTTTTTATTACATTCATTATAATAAGATGACAGATGTATGATAAATATGGTGACAACGATGATGATGAGTTCAATTTTTTGCGTTTAGGACACATTACCCCGAAAACTGCTACAGTCCCAATCTTTTTGGAGATTATTTGTAGATTGTTCCTTTGCATGTTGCATGAGGATATTTATTTGTCGCATTTGTGCTTTGAGGCTATGACTCGCGCTGTGTTACACAGTTACACTACACCAGTTGGAAATCAATCATCCGGGTGCTCCGATATCTCCAAAGTCCAAACCCATTTTTGTCGGTTTTTTCATTGTTTGTCGGTAAGTTTTAAAAATGTTGTTTCAGTTTCATTCTGTGCATTGAATTTTGATTTGCGTGATCATTTATTTAAATCAGCTCATCATGATTTTATTCGTTTAATATTTCTTTCCGTTTTGACATGTACACGTTATTTTATTCAAGTTATGTAACCGCCTATTCTATGCATTGCATGCCGACCTTTTGCACTGGCGATTTGTTAGCTGTTATAATTTTTAGGATGGATCTAACGTGCTGTTGATTTTATTATTTTTATTTCAAATTTTATCAGTTTGGGATGAATATTATGAAGTGTCTGTTGAATTGTTGATTAATTAAATTGAAAATGCATTTTTAATTTGTAGTGAACAAAGTGAGAAGAGTATAACATCAAAATATGGCCAAATATACAATTGTGATGGTTCGTCATGGCGAGAGCGAATGGAATCAAAAAAATTTGTTTTGTGGTTGGTATGATGCAAATCTTAGTGAAAAAGGTGAGGTTTTTGTATATATAGTCAGAATGAAAATGTATGAATAATGATGATATGATTATGAAGGAATAATCACAAAAAGAGATGACTTTATTTAAATAATGTGATTATAGTTTACTAACACACGATTTTTGTAAAATGCAGGTATGGAAGAGGCCACATCAGCTGGAAAAGCATTGAAAGACGCTGGTTTTGAATTCAACTTGGCTTTCACATCTGTGTTGACTCGGGCTCAAAAGACTCTGGAGACCATCTTGAAAGGAATTGGACAAGAGGGCATTGAAGTGAAGAAGACTTGGCGTTTGAACGAGCGTCATTACGGGAATTTGACGGGATTGAACAAGGCGGAAACAGCGGCCAAGTACGGTGACGAACAAGTCCAGATCTGGCGTCGTAGTTTCGACGTCCCACCTCCAGCCATGGATGCTGACAACCCGTACTTCAAAGTGATCATGGAGGATAACCGATACAAGGATGGTCCGACTCCGGAAGAATTCCCGAAGTTTGAATCTCTGGAGCTGACGATTCGCCGTACTTTGCCATTCTGGAATGATGTCATTGTCCCGGAGATGACGAGAGGGAAACGCATTCTCATTGCTGCACATGGGAACAGTCTTCGAGGCATTGTCAAACATCTGGACAACATGTCCAACGAAGCCATCATGGAACTTAATCTGCCCACTGGAATTCCCTTCGTGTACGAATTGGACGAGAAATTCCAGCCGATCGTGTCCATGAAATTCCTGGGCGATGAAGAAACTGTTAAGCAGGCTATGGCGGCTGTAGCGGCTCAAGGAAAAGCAAAGTAAGGAAGATTGTTGTTCAAACCAAAAGAGTTCAAGTCATAGTCTAATCACGACATGTTTACGTTATCTGGTCTTAGCAAAAGATCACTGAACTGTTTAGAAGTCCAACATGTAGAATTCATCTAATATAGCTTAAATTGTATCAAAATCCACTTCTCTTGAACTGCTTTAAAATGTACTCAATAGTAAACCTATATAAACTTTAAAATTAAAGCTAAATATGAAATTAGTTAAAAACAACAATAATTCGTTTGCTTGTTTCATTCTTATAACAGAGTTCCTTTATTTCACCAAGGTCATTTCAGCGCATCATAAATCATAGTAATTTAATTTGGATTTGATTATTGGTTGATTAAGCACGAGCCTTGCGACTCACTTTGTCATACACATCAGGAAACGCATCTTTACACTTGTATTTTTCCCTCATTTTGTCATACAAAGTGTGATCAAACATCTCCCGGAACTCCGTTTTTGTCATGTAAGTGTCGGCATACAACATTTGAAACCTGTGAGGCAAATGAGCTAATGAATAAACTCTAATAAAGTTTCAATTTTTAACACAACATTCATGAAAATGTCATGTTACCCGTTGATCTTTCTCACGAAAGCTTCAATGCGCCTCGTCGTCTCTATCGGACTAAACGGCACTTTGGGTACACCGTACGCACCAATGTCCACATACATTTCTTCTTCCTTCGTGACAGAATGCACCATTCCCGGGTCGTTTGGCAGTTTAAAGGAACACAACCACAATGGATAGATCTGTATTACAAACAGACCTTAGTAAATTAGCAAACTACTCAATACAAGAGTCAGACGTATATTAATTGTATAGTTTAGTATTCATAGCATTCTAACACTTACACGAGTTTCCTTGTCAAAGACTAAAATGGATTCTTTCAAGGAACTCAAGGGAACGAGCATATCCTGAATCATATGATTGGATTCGTACAGTTTTCTCACAGCTTTCGGCTGAGTGAGTTTCAACAGTGAAATCTTCGGAGGAATCATCCACTATCACACCAATCCAGTGTTAGAGACTCGTACATAAAAAACAATGTCAAGCTACGTTTTAATCGTCATTGACTGACTGAAATGACATACCCCAAGCAAATACCGAAAGACGAAGTTATTCCCAAACGGAATAATCTCTTGTATCTCCCAGAAGATGCTTCGTGAATGACGATGATAGTAATCCCGAACAGGGATGTACTCTACCGAAGGACCGTTCCGAAGAAAGCTTTCAACATGACTAAAAAACCATGGTTTGTGCCATAACCCGATTCGGTTCAGCTGTTTTAAATAAATAAATAATTAATTATTGAATCGGTAAGTATTAGAAGCAGTAAAATCGTAAGATGTAAATTACTAGGATACCTTTCCCGGTTCAGCAGAAGTGACCATATTCCCGACCATGATGACCCCTTGATCCTTATTAAACATGATACCTTCTACAAATTGATTCCCCTGGTCAATCAAGCTCTTTTCCTCAAAGAGAGACACAGCATGGTCCAGGGCATGCACCGGGTGATACTCTAGCCGAACAAATCGATTCGCGGCTATTATCTGGATTTCTACTGCGGTCAAAAACCCCAAAGTCCCATATGACCAAGGAACAGCATAAAACAAATCTTCATTCTCCATCTGTCAAATGGAATCGGGGTTCTTGTTAAACAATAAACTAAATCGAGTGACCTTATTGACCTCAAAGCCTCTTACGGTGGAGCAAGTGATCAGTCGTCCATCAGCGAGGACCATTTCAAAAGACTCACAAGTATGCTGGAACAAACCGTACTTGTGCGAGGACGTTTCCAGGCCCGTTCCCATCACCAAACCACCTATAAAGTCAAATAAAAATCATATTGAATCACAAGGGCAAACGGGAAGAAAAGGAAAGATGCAGATACAAAATGCACTGTTCATATACCAACTGTCAAATCATCCAGTTCAGGTAGTACCGGAATGGTCCAGCCAAGCGGTTCCAGGGTCGCACTCAATTGCCCCATGGTGACCATAGGCTCTACTCGAACGACTTTTCGGTCAACATCAATATCCAGAATGTCAACCAAGTTTATCTTAACCTGATGTAACGTTTCTTTGTAAATGGGACGCCGGAAACATATCGTTTGCCATCCCGGACGAGCCGTGCACATTCTCTTTGTCCTTCCGTTTTCGTTCCATTCTTTCACCTGTTAAAGACATTATAAATTAATAAAATCCATCAAAACTTACATTTTAAATCAAATTTATCAAAAGTGTCAATCACACAAGATGTTTTCTTATCGTCAATCAAAAATATGCATGCAGGCGTGTAATAAAGTAATATAAAATACATATATGCGTGCACGTGCGCTTTATCAATCTACCGATCACCAAGGTCCAGGTTCTTGTGGCTTCTGCGTGACGTCAAACGTTCGACTTATTTATCTAACAATAATGCAGCTCTTTTATATAAAATCATGTCACAAAAAACGGGTATTCCGACTGGAACTGATACCTGAGATTGGATTGCTCGAACTTTCTCGTCATGTTTCTTGGGTGCCGTTGCCAAATGAAAGACAACGAAAGAACGAATATAAAAATAGACGTCGTACACGACTGACATCGGCAACAAAAAGAAACAGACAAAGATCCACCGGTATTGAACTATGACATGTTCAATGGCATCGTTGATTCTGTCCGACAAATACATGTTGTCTAACTCAAGTTTAATTAATATAATTAACTCAAATAAAAAAATATTTGAGGATCAGCTGTCCGGCTCCAGCACATGCACAGCTGCTAAAGCCGTGTTACTTCTTTTTGGATGAGACTTGGCAGATTCACAGACTGAAACCAGACTGAAACAGTTGGTTTTGTCACACGTTGTCTGTCCTTATCATGGCCATGGATGATGAATCAATAGGCGGTAAAATATGCAAGGTATCCACACAACTGTAAAACTACGCAGAAATCACAGTCACGCAATGAATAAATCATGGTCACGAAAATGAATAAATCATCAATACACTTTGGTCACGACTTATTCTGATTCATTCATAACACTCGCGTTTTATTCAATGAAGATGTATATAAGCACCAAAAAAGGAATATTTTTTTTAGAATATTTAACTCTTTTTTTCTTTTCACACAATTCCTGAATTCATTATCTCTGAATCATTTTGTCTACAAAATCTTGTTGTCCAAAACAATTTGCATGGCTTCAAAATTTTTTTTAAAAAAAGAGAGGAAGAATAGCAAGTATTAATTTGTTTAAATTCATATTTGCTCATAAAAAAACATTCATGGAGCAGTTCAAAAAAGGGTACAATTTTGATGTGATAAATTCATCAACAAGTAACTATTACTAATTCATTTTTGTCTACGAAATTGTTTTGTTCTTTTTCTACTTTTGGTACACTTTAATATCACACTCTCCACTGTCTCTCGATTAAAGGTCAAAGGTCCTGAAAGGCGCATCGTCATCATCGCATTTTTTTTAACACGGTGGCGACGACGAGAACTTTCGAAATACTTTTTTCTGTGTCTGTGAAAAAAAATCAAAACTTGTACAATTGTAAAATTAAGTACAAAAATTGAAAAAAACCAAAACAAACAATTTGTGGAACACAACGGTATAAGTACTTAATATTTAAAAAACAATCAACAAATTGCAAGTTTTTAAAGTACTATGTCATAAATCATAATGGATTGATAAACTGCAATTAATTTAATAATAAAACTGATAAAATGATAAAAATGATTATTTATAAATTCATCAGTCCAAAAAAGTTCGGTCTTGTTAAAATGTCATATCTCACTGACTTTGACTTTAAAACAAAACCGAAAAACAATACCAAAAGAACACCATTATTCCCCACGCACGTCATTTACGTAAAAATGCATTAATAACGTTGTTGACGAGAAAGTCAAAAATGTGTAATACTATTGTTGCAATATGAAGTAGTCAATTAATTATTTAACATTAATTGTAATTGTAATTAAATGTAATTCTATCAAAAAATGTACAAGATTTTTGAAAGTGTTGTTGTAAATGCTAACGATTTTATGCAACAAACGCGTCGTCGTTTGCATACCCGTACATTAAAAATTGTTAAATTTTTGTTTTACAGGAATCCATAATTTATTTATAATTGTAGCTGCTGTAATTAGCAACTAAACTAAATTTATATCTACGTTATAATAATAACGTTTTGCACTTCCTGCATTCTTTTGTTCATAGTTCATTACATAATTTCCGATCAGCTTAATATTATATAATTGATCAATCAATATGATCAATGAACGCATTACAAATCGCTTAATTTGTTATTTTAAATGTATATGTAAGGAATAATTGGTTGCTGGGGCTCTTTGGAAACGACGAATTATAACAATTGTATATATAGTAATTATTAATTAATGATGATCAGTTCAGCTGTTTACGTAATCGTTGTAATAATGTAATGTATTATGCTTTTTTGGCGAGATGTGTTTTTGTGAAATGGTCACATTGTCAGGAACTTGTTCTGTCACCGAGCTGCGTTTTTGACCTTAGACGTTAGACCATAATAAATTGAACGTTAACCGTGTCATACTACTATCGCGATTGAGAATGTGTCTCTTCCTTAACTCTGAAGGATGACGACGCAGGATCGTCACAGTGACCTTGACCTGGACCTTTGCTGTTCGGACTGTTGAGTCCATTCTGACTAGAATGGAAGTGGCTGAACGGAGGGGCGGAAACGGACGCACCAATCGGAGAAGGAGCTATCAATGGAATGGGCAATAGTGACGACGCCGACGACGAGGATGCCGACTGGGGACTCAGTTTTGAAGACGGAGGTGGTGGGGGACCGCTAGGTAAACCGGGTAGCGAAGGCAGACTTGGAAATGCTCCGTTGCTAAATACCGTCGACGGTTGCGTTCTCAGCATGTGATGTGCTGAGTTTGGCGGAACCGGAACTCGCGACAACTCCCGTTCTCGCTCGCTCAGTTGCATCAAAGTCAGTCTGTAGGATTCCGATGCGTGCAATCTCGGTCCACTCATGAATGCATCCCATGGCATTGCCACCGGAAGTGGCGACGGCGGGTTGTACAGTCTATATTCAAGTACCAATACATTGTTATCATTTAGTATATTGTTATATAACCGAACCACAACCAAGCAGTATATCGAAAGCTAGAAGTAGAGTCAAACCTTGCTGAGTGACTTGATAGCAAAGCTGCATGTTGCTGCGACGCTTGTTTGCTCGCCTCGCTGTGGAATCGACTGTGATCAGCTGGGACACCTAATTTGTCCCTGTCGCGTGAAGCGGGTCGCGGAGTGGGTGATTTCTCACAATCTCGGTCTCCATTGGCTGCATCATCTTTATGCTTATGAGACTTATGAGATAATGATGACGAAGGCGGATTGTGCCCGGTACCAGCATTTGCGGATGCCGAATGTGAATCACTGGAGCGAGAGCTTCTGGAATCTGCATCTCCATTCTCCAACGGAGTCCGAGACGGGCGCACAGGAGAACGATCACGGAATGGGGAAGAAGACTCCCGGCCCCGAGCACCACCGCGACTGTCGTCATGTCGACTCCGCTCGTCTTTGTGACGTCGATGTCCTGAGTCAGTCATCATTGTAGGAGTCCTCGTTTCTCGTTCAGGTCGTGCCAAAGGCCAACCACCCGAACTGACCGCACCAGAACTTACTGGTCCCGGAAATCCTGTCGATCTCTGAAGTCTAAACATCATTACAGAATCAATAGCTTGAGAACGCAAATTACAAGAACATCCCGGGTGATACAGTATATGCAATGCCTTAATTTTGAAATGCGTACCTGTGCCATTGGTCTTGCGAAGGTGCCAAAGGAGTGAGTGCAGACAGATCACGTCCGAGTAGACTAGAACCAAGACCACCGAGTCCTCCGAATGTGGGTCCTAAGGCCCCATAGGGTGGATATCTCGGCATCGGAGGTGCACCTGAATCAACATCATATTTTAATAGAAGTGGGACAATTTTGATGAACCCGTCACCTGTTGTAATTGTAATCACCAAAAAGTTACCTAAAGGGGATGCAGATGGATTAAGAAAAATAGAATGTGGATCAAACGGTGCTCTGTGAGTAGGCAACGGCGGGTGTCCATGGGGAGACAACAATGGAGAACCAAAAGGCGGTACCGGACCAACTTCTGATGGTCGACTCAGACCCGGAAATGCGTGGTTCGAAGTTCGGAGCAGCTCAGTCGATAAACTCGTTGGGGGTGTAGGCAACGTTGGAGTTGTCGCTAAGCTTCCAGGAATAGAAGGTAACGGGAGTTTCGAATTCGGTGGCATAATTCCACTACTGCTCCCGCCTTTGCTTGCGTCTCCAGACGACGAGGACCCGCTGGAACCTATCCCACCGCTCTTTTGTTGGTGTTGGTAGATTTCCCAGGCAATACGCACGTGCATAGCATTCCAACGACCGGTTTTCTATTCAAAATAATCAAAATTTAATTAAAGTGTTCCGAATGCTTGTATTAAATAAGATTGGGTAGTAGATTTCGTAGAAGTTCAGAGTTTTTCAGTGGAAAGCTACGAAACAATTCTAACAATGGCATGAGCAAACGAATGAGGAAGAAGAAGAAGAAGAAACACGATCACATACAGATACTGAAGAGATGAGACCAAATGAGCAGTAATAGCAAATTAACTACCTGAGAATCGCTAATTACAACGTGCTAATTGCAACAATTTATCAGGAGTCTAACATAAAATGGCACATACCGCTGGAGTTATTAATGGTTTAGTGGCTCCTGCTTTACTGCAAGTATCAGAAATCTACAGAAAATAATCCAGTGATATCAAAAAACTGATTTCTTTCTGTTTCAAGTTCAAGGTTAAAATGTAAAAAGCATATAAGGTCAATGGTCAACAATGGGTCCCATACGACGAATGTTTACTCTGCTTAAAATTCTAATCACGTGCTTGACGTGTGCACTTCCGTTTATAATATTTACGAGTTTCCATGTCTTATGATCATGAATGCCCCTGAAATGACCTGAAATACATACATAACATGATATGATGGTGATCTTACCTTGGGAGTGAAGACAGCAAGTTGACTAGGCGGAGCGAAAGAAGTAGTCAGACTTTGTGGTGGTGGTAAGATTCCATTAAAACCTTGATATGGGGGCAATCCCAAATTCGCCCTATAAAAGGGTGACTCGATGCCCGTGACCTTTGACATATCTTTCAGCTGCAAGAAAAGATAACAATGCGGTATTGATCACAACCATGCTTCTTTACGCACAAAGGATACAAAAACGGAGAGGAAGGAATGTGAAAAAACAGACGAAGGAAGATTCTCCCAAAAATAGATATTCTGAGCCAGGTTTTTGTTGTTTGCGGGGTTTTTTCGGTGCTGGCTCAACATTCTCATTGAGAGACTCATAAAACAAGTGCCATTTAGGGATCTGCCCTGCTCCTCCTGCGTTCCCGGATGGATTGACACATGAGCTTGACGCTCCAAACTCCTCGTTTTACGACGCTGTTCAGTCTCCGTCCTCCTCCCGTAAAAATCCCGGATGGATAAAGCAAAGATTACCACTGGGAGGTTTGTACATACTAAAAAACACTTTTGGAGTGAAATGCACAAGAAGAGACTCACCAGAGGTGGTGGAAAAAGACTCGTCGGCGGCGGCGGACCTGGATGACCTCCAGGAGCTCCGTGATGAGGCGGTGGTAAATGTCCCAAGGGTGGCAGCAAAGGATGATGATGCGGGTGCAAATCGCTCGGTCTTGAAATGAACGGAGACGATCCGCCACCGATACCGACGCTTACACTTCCACCTCGGTCCGTGGATGACAAGAAACGCGATTCCAAATCTCTTCGGACCAAGTCACTGGAAGAGGCACCTTTTTAAAAAATGAATGAACACAGTATGTAAAATTTGTTATCACTAATCTACCTGTAGAGATTTAATACAGATGGTAATTGGTAGTTTGCGACGTATTACCGGGAAATAGTGATTCTGCGGAATGACCAAATGGTGATGGTTGTGTTGCGGGATGCTGAGTAATGGAACTCAAAGGTAAAATTGGTGGGGCAAACATTGCTGCAGCGGCAGCTGCCGCGGCCGCCGCTGAAGATACAGGAACACCAAGGCCGTGAGTATGAGCTTGAACGAACGGTGAGAATGGTCCTGGTGGTCCTGTCGATGTAAGGGACAACGGACCACCACCACTCGTTGCCAAACTACCCGCAATTGAATGACCGGTTGATGAAGACGAATTGGGTAAAGACGGTGGCGGTGTTGGTCGTGGCACCGGAGACAGTCCAGGAACGGTGCTGCAGAACAATATGATAAAAGAATTGCAACAATGACGTCATGACGTGCCTCCATTTTTGAACACGGTGGAGAAGTGCTTAACCATTAATACTTAATGTGGCTTTAAGTTCCAAAAACCAAAAAAATGTGAGATTATGCGTCGTCGCAAGTGGATGTCGCAAGAGAGAAGTCGCAAGTCGTTTCGTGTCGTGTCGTCTTCATCCGCCCATTCGCTAGAAGAAAAACTTGGCACTCTCTCAAACAGGGCGGATGCGACTTGAACACACACTCCTGTCGAAAAAGGGGGAAAAAGTACAGCAAGGCAAAAAAACCACCTCAAATAAAATTGTGGATGTGACTTGAGGAGACCAACGAGCGACTCTACGAAAAAGTCAACGAGAGACATACTACAGTTTCGGGATTTCGGATTTTTTGTACGTAACTCTAGCGACTCGAGTTGCTCCGGCTAGGCTTTGCTTGCTCGATGCTACTGCTGTGGTGTGTGCAAACATTTGTGTGCTTGAGTACACCGACAAGGGTTGCAATACAAACTAAACAAAGTGTGAAAAGACTGCGATGTGCGACTTTTCCTTTCGTCCAGCAGCAGTGTCAAATGACGACACGACAACGCAAAACGACAAAGGAGTTGAGCTGAGCCACTTCAATCAACTCTCCAAACAAGTGTTTTTATATGGTCATGTGGAAGAAGTATGACAAAATATAAATGTCCTTACCTCAACCAAGAAGCTGCTTTCGAGTATGACAAGTTGGACAACGGCGACAAGTTCGGTGGCAAATGTTGCTGTTGTTGCTGTGTCCCGCTTGGAGTCACGCTTGTCCGGCTTAGAGTGCTGACATTGCTGCTGCTCGTGTAATTAATCAAACGGAATGTGAAATTAGTAAGATGCAACGTGATACGGGAAAGGAACGGATGGATGGAATCGCTTTGTATATGCATTACCTGTAGCTGTCCCGCTCCCGCGATGGACTGTGACCCCGAGGGGAATGGCTCCTGGAGGAACTGGAATGCGACGTTCCGGACGGATAAGTAGGATTGCTAATACTTGCAGAGGCAGAAGTGGGAACGTTGGAGCCCACTGGCGGATTGCTATTCGAGTGATGTGGATGATTAAAACTGCTGCTGCTACTTAAATTTGGACTAAATCTGTTTGTACTCGTATTGACTGTGGCACTCAAACTGGGACTTGATACTTTCGATGAGGATGACGCCGGGACAGTAGAATCCAAGAGGCGAACAATCGATCCGAAAGCGGGCGATGGTTTGTTCGCAGGAACAAGTGGATTCGTTGAAGAAGAACTGATCACTTTGGACTGATCAGCGTTGGAAGTCTTCGCGGATGTCGATGTCGATGAAGATTTCCGCTGGTAAGAATTTAATGAGTTACCGCTACGCGATTGATGAGATACTCCCGGCGACGTGGAACTGGAAGCGGATAAATGGGTAATGCTATGTTTGGAAGTACTACTAAAATTTACAGAATCTGATGGGTGATGATGATAGTGGTGGGAACTAGATGTGGATGCGGGGAATACACGAGACGAGCTGATATCAGCGGAATTCAGGATATGGTTGGTCCTGTTGACAAGTTGCGGTGGAGGAAGGCCACTGCTGATGTTGGCGCTATTGGGACTGGTGTCATTGAGACTGTTGCGATGAATATGAAAAGGATCCGTAAGCGTCCCGGGGATTTGCGACTGTTCACTGGGGCTCTCCGGGTGACTTCTTGCCGGAGACGGGGTCAGTGACGGTGGGAGCCAATTGTTTGACGTATTCTCTCCGCCACCACAACCAGGGGTGCTCAACCGAGTAATGGCTGTCGTTGCATATGGCGTGAACAAAGTCTGCGGAACTGATCGACTGTGCCCAAACCGATCTTTGGGTACTGGCGTTTGAACACTGCCAGCTGCTGATGTTGTCGGCGTCAAATTCGCACTTCGGAACCGATTCTGTCCAGACCCATTCAAATCCTCTGTCCCGTTTGCACGTGCAGCCAAAGTGCCAAAGTCCAATGGTCCATTAGACTGCTAACAAACCCATCAATGTACCCATATTGCAATTAAATATCTCAAACTCGCTACATCAATCATTAAAATTACAAATGAGCAAAATCAAAACGCAATTATACCGAATATAAGCTGGACACATAGGGACGATGAGTGTGTTGTTGCTGTTGCTGAGATTCTGCAGCGGTGCTCACATTGACAGTCCCATGACTCGACTCAGCATCGGACAAAGGAGATGTACACCGATCTAGTAAAACAGCACTGGAAGTCTCTGAGAACGCATTCGTTGCAGTCGCTTTGGTTTGCTTGTCATCCTTCACATCACAGACGTCTTTGTGGTCACCCGAAGATGAATGCAGATTGTCCAGTCCACGATGGTGTGACGAAACTATACACACAACAACCAATACCGCTTCGTCATAAATAGCATCATCAAAGTCCATTCGTCACCTTCTATTCAGCATGACAATGACAATTGACGATGACAATCACAAAAAAGTCATCATCATTCCTTAACGGCTTCATTTTTTGTAACTCTCTTTATATACAAAATACAATACAGAAAACGACTAATCCTTTCTTTTAACTAAAGAGTGGAATCATCTTCATCATGTGATGATGGTGAGCAACATCCAGAAAAGGATAAAGGGCGGAATTATATATTCTCAATCCCGTCCTAAAAAACTAATCTGACCTGACCCGGCCTGACCTATATAAAAATATTGCTGTGATTATACTTCTAGTAAGGGGAAGAAAGCCCCAGTGTACAAAAAAGACGAATGGATATAAAGCTGCTGAGCTGAACTGTGAAAAGTGAAGTGAGTGAGTGAATAAGCTGCTGGTTGTTGGACGACTACTTTTCTTTTTGTGACAAGATGAAAGTGGAAGACCGAAAGTGAGTGAGTGAGGTGGGCGAGTTTGTCGGAGGGAAGGACACGCGGATCGATTTTTGTCCAGAAGAGAAGCAGTTCAGTTCACAGTTGGCAGTTCCAAGGTTCCAGTTTCAGAGAAAAGGAGCAAGCGAGCAGGAGGAGCAGGAGAGAAAACCGCGTTCATGCAAGGAAACAAGGAAAAGGAACAGAGAGAGAGAAGGAAGAACGCATCTTCAACATCATCTCCTTCAAAGAAAATGGGAGTTTATACCCGTCTTTCCTCTCTCTCGTCTCTTCTCTCCGCTTTTCGGTTTCTTTTCTTCTCGCTCAGTCAGGCTCAACAGCACCTCACAATGAAATAATTACAGTTCCACACCGCAGTGCACAACCAAACCACTGCCACACCATCATCCACCACCGCCAACCTCTTTCTCTCATCAACAAACCAAACATGACGTCATAATCTCATTACTATTCAACACTCTTTTTACTCTTTATGTACAGTCAACCAACCACCCAACCAATAATTAACATTACTTATTATAGTATTCGTCTCGAACAAAAAGTCATATCGTGTTTTATGATGTTGTAAAATCTTTTTTTAAACTAAGAAGTCGGAAACGAAAATTCATGCGGTGACAATATGCAACGACACAATACAGACATAAAAATGACAAGTGACAATTGGCCATGGCGAAATGTAGACCATGAACGACCCCGACAACAACAACAAAAACAACAGCTGTTGGTTGGTGTCGTGTATGCAGGTGGATACGTTCGTTCGTTCCAGCAAATCATCAGCATGTTCAAAAGAGTCATAAAAGATGAGACACAGAAAAGAGAGAGTGAAAAGCGAATAATATTCACACACACATTCGCATTCACACACACATGAAGAGAAAGAAAAGAGACACATACACCGAGAGCAAAGTTAAGTGGCCACTTGAGTCGGAAAGTGTCGTCATAAAAGCCAGTCATTAATCCAACAAACTCGGGCGTGTGGTGCCTCTTATTGTGTTCCCTTTCCTATCCCTATTACTTTTAATGACTCTTTGTCATGAAAATCAAAATTTTAATGGAAATTGGAACCAAAAACTTGCAAAAAAATTTCCTTCGAGCCGGATTTGAACCAGCGACCTATGGATGACCGATTGCAAGTATTGACAACTACAGTCCACCGCTCTACCAACTGAGCTATCGAAGGAACCTTGAAGAAACACTGCAAAGCACATATACTTAACGTCTTACTGCTGCACACCTCGCCTTATCCATCAATGCAAACTATCTATCCTAGTGTTTAGTGTAATACACATTTCATTTGTGACGTCACACTCACTTATCACAACCTTATTTATATTATCACACCTTTCTTAATGAGTTTTAATTTTCTTCTTTCCTTTGGATATCATTAGTTGTACATGTCAAAATACGAATACAAAATTCAGTTCACTTACATTTTCCTTTGCGAGTCAACAAGAAAGGATTCGGACTACCATCGGATATCTGCAAAAAGAGACATACACATATTTTAAAAAAGAATTTGGAGAAACCCATTTTGGAATTGAGAAAAATCATTTCCAAGTTTAGAGACGGGATGATTATCATTATCACGTTAAAGGAACGAATGTTGTAACTTATAACTTGTGAGTTAAAATCGTTTGAAATCCACGTGCGTTTGAAAATTTGCAGAAGGGAATGACGCTTTTAGATTTATGGAAGAAACTTTTTTAGGGAGCAAAGTGACAAGGAACGAAAGAGCCATTAAGGGTTTATACAAGAAACCTGAGGAAAGGGTCGAAGTGTGCCTGTGAGAGGATGAATCCTAAGGGTTCTCACACACACTTAGTGACCAAAAAAGCATTTTTTTCGTAGCCGCCACACGGACGGAGTGATGTTATGAGAAATCCCTGACTTGCGTACACATTGCCGTCTCAAAAGATCTCTTTTTCTTTTTTCTTCTCTCTCGTACGGCATCCTTCATTGAATACGACAAAAGGATCTTTTTTGAGAAAATGCACACTACCACTAGGTCTCGTCTTCCGCATCTCATGCCACGTGCAGAATACCAAATTTCCCTTCGGGAATCCAGAAAGAAAAAAGAAGGACTTCGTACTGAAAAAAATTATTTCCATCTCTGTTCCTTTCTTTCCGGATTTAATTTTATATTCTTACGGAATTTTGGAATCTTATCCTGGGACAAAATCAGTGCAAGTTCAATAGCATGAGACATCATAGCATACGTTTATAATTTATAGTAGAACGAACAAACGACGAATTGTAGATTGTAGTTGCCCAAGCTCCAGGCTTGTGTGGCAAATTGAGCATGTCATGAATAACACGACATTTCAGAGGAAAGGTGTTGCAATTATATTAGGAAAGGTAAGAGGAGGTACAATTAGACTAAAAAGCCCGGGAGTCGGAAACCTATGATTATGTGGAGGAAGGGTTCGGTGGTCTCGTTTATTCGGCATGTTGTGTGTGTGAGTGTACTGCCGAATATAATCCGGGAATGATGAAAGGTCCGTGCGACCGTGCGTACGGGTGAACTGTGAAGTCACATGCCACACTGAGATACAATGTTAAATAGTGTACATGAAAAGAATTGTAGCGGCTTTTTGAGTCTTTTTGGTCGTGTGAGAGGGTCGACAGAACAATACATTCCATACATAACTGTAATCATATGAACGAGTGTGTGTGTGTGTGTGGTGTGTATGTGTGTGGTGTGTGTGTGTCGTCATCATCAACGTCGGTTTTCCCCTTGATCGCAATAGCACAACACGAACACGAGCAGGTCGAAAAATGTACTGTATAACCCGGGGCCAGGATGGAAACACCCGGGAGCATTGAGAAAATGCCATTGCCATTCTCATTCTCATTCATTGTAGTGCATACTGGGAGAATAGGGCGTAAATAATACCCATCCGCCATGCAGTTACAGGGCAGTTTTTGGGTTCTTCACGAGACGAAGCGAGAGGATGAAAAAAAAGCAGTGGTCTTCGGTCTTTCGGTTTGCTTTAACTTTGGTTCTCCTCTTATTTCCCCTTATTCTCCTCCCTTTTTTGGACCCGGCTCACATGCATTCATTCCCCTTCGTCCATTTATGTCCCAAGGTATATAATGTGGTACTCCGGGTTTCCGTTCTAACTACCCGGTTCGGTTACTAATCACCTTCAGGGAAATCAGAGACGATCATTTTGTATATTTTTATGGTCATCTCTCCCGACCACTGCATTAATAGCTTCCCATTTTCAATTAAAATGTGCAAGATATCGCATTTTACACAAATTACATTTCGTATAGTCCTTTTGTTAGTTATCTAGTTAACTACACTACGACTATTTTCTACGTGTTACTATGTGTAACATTGTACATATGAAAATAATGTTTAAAGAAGGTGTCAATAAAAATAAACTTCAATACAGATTGGACGGGACCCTGACCTTTTTGTTGCAACGACGAAGATGAATTTTTGTGGAAGAAATAACGCGGCATTACAAAAGGGACAAAAGACACAATTGAAAGGACCGGACAAGGACACACGATCCAGATTTTCTGACTGAGACTCAAGTCCATTGTGTCACAAAAAGGGTCCAGTACTGGGGTTTCATTGGTCGTGTGTCGAATTTTTCGGCCGTATTTACTATACACAATAAAGTAAAGAATTCTACGTTTGGTCTTTTCGATTTTTTTGGTTGTTGCATTGCGACATCGCACGTTTGGGCACGAACCCAAAAAAACACTCATTTGCAATTCTAAGCAGAAACTTTTGTGGCTGTGCTAAAATCTTAAATAGACAAATTGCAGAAAGAAAAAGACTGATTTGTGTGATTTGACTTTACGACGACGTGGGATTTTCATAAAACTGCAGAAAAACTAGTCAAAAGACACAGATTTTGGAGCACATTAGAAAAAACGTGCCGAAAGTTGTTCTTTAATGCAATTGTTTCACTTCACGTCTTGGAAAATCAGTGTCATTTTAATAGAAAATGAATTTGCACCGAAAAGTGAGTGATGACGACGATTCCAGATGATGACAACTACGTAAGCAGTCCATTGGACAAGGCAATTGGGAGAAAAGGGAAAAAACCGACAAACTCTTTTCTGACTATGTGTGTGTGTTTACGTGACTCGAGCCAGGAACTTGGAAGAGTCGAAAATGCAGGATCCAAAAATACACTTAAGAAAAGACATCTGCTACCAATAAAAACATTCATGATTTTACACACTACTGTTTCACTCGTTTTTTTGTGTGGCTCTAACTTCATCTTTCCGTTCAACTGCTTCTTTTCAGTCTTTCCTCTTCTCCTTTGCAACTTCCAGAGAACACAAAAAATGTCGTTTACGATTTTCGGCATTTTCCCGGAACCGTAACAAAATGAAACCCCAGTCAATTCAATTTTTTAGAAAAACTAAAAATTAACAGTCTTTCAATTGTTATGACCTGTGTTAAATATATTACTGGCATTTTGAATTATTCTTTTAAAAAGAAACATTTTTCATTCCCAATTTTTATCCAGTTGGATGAACACGTGTAAATGAAAAGAGATTTTTGGAGAGAAAAAAAGGGGTCTTTTCGGTGCCCATTCCGGCGGAAATCCTGTCCAATGATGAAGAAGTCCAAGAAGAAAGTGCACGGAAAGTGGAAAGTGAGCCAAGAAAAAATTTTTCGGGAAAGATTGTAGTAAAAAAGAAGAAAATGATGAGTGCGGTTCGTCGGACAAGGCTACACACGAAGTAAAAAGAAGAGCAGAAGAAAACGAAAGAAGAAAAAGGAGCGTTTTTCTTTTTGTACAGAGAAGCTACAGCTTTCTCTTTTCAATCTGTATCTTTTCTTTTTACTTGCCGTATAGAAGAACATACATTTTTTTGGCTGTTTTTTTCAATGTGGAGAGGCACTACATGCACTGCACTGCACCATGAAAATGACTCCTGCGGAAACTGGAAACGCTTCGAAAAAGAAGGGATGGACGGGATGAAAAAACCGAGAGAGAGAGAGAGAGAGACGAGAATAAAAAAATTCTCCACGTTTTCTATTCAGTGCAGGGAAAGAGGAAGAAGAACGCGCGGTGAGGAACAAGAAAAAGGCAAAAAGAAGGAACGGAATGGAACGCACCACACAACGTTGTTCCTTCCTTGGTTATGGCTCAAAAGGATGAGATGAGAGAAGACACGATTCTCAAATTGATTCTCAAGTTGTTCTCTCTTTTTCTGTGTGTACGAGTTAAAACGATCTTTTTTGCTTTTCAGGGATCAATCCATGTCGAGCACGAGTTTTGTACTTTCTTTCTATGGCATTTTCTTATCAATGTCCATTCTCCTGCGTCCACTCCCTAACACAATGCAATGGACAGGTGACGAGTGACTTAGACCACGGAGGAAAACAGAACTTGACATTTTTCTGCATTGATTTATTTCCATTGCGTGCAAAAGTGTACACGACACCAAAAAACAGCGGGACGACGATCCAATCGATTACCATTACCATTACTACTATACTTTCGCATTTTTTAAAACATAAATGTTCAGGGAGAAACAGTGGAAAAAATCTGAAAAGCGGCTGGATTACCATTCCACTGAAACTGCATTCCACCCGGATCTCGTGTCATTATTTGTTCGGATGACTAATTGGCAAAAACACGCGGAGAAGGAATTTGAACACACACGTGCTTCCTCACACAGCTCTCCAAGCTCTTAATAATGGGATGTCACAAACAAAATTCTGAGAATTGTGTGCTAATATTAATATAAATTCACCAAAGCCCATAAATTGGATGATCACTTGACACTTTTCAGAGTGACTGAAGTCGTAAACCACAACAATGCACCGCCACGGGTTTTTTGTCACATTCCAAACGTGGAAAGATAAAGATGGCGCAGATAAAACACGTTTGTTTTTCTCTTGTCGCATCCACAGAAACACACAAATCGTGCTCGGAAGAATACAATCAAATCACACACTTTCACAATTCGGTGGGCTAGTGAAATTCCCGACAAAAAAGCCCTAGATCCGAATTTGGTAATAAATGTTGTTATTACGTTTTACTTCTCCTATTATTACACGAGGTTAGAAAATCCGGGTCCAAAGATCCGGAACTAAGGAAGATTGAAGAGGCTGCTGCGATGCGAGTAGTGGGTTGGAAGAGAAGATACCAGTGAGCGTGCTCCTACTTCGCCAGAGTCTGCACGAGAACTGAGTAGCAGGAGCAGAGAGAATCCGCAAGAGACTCGATTGGACTCGTAGGGTTTTGCTCCTGCTCGCACACAGAAGAATCGGATGTATCGGGTTCGAGAATCAGACTGGAAGTACCCGAAACCTTTTGAGGGTTACACTCGTTTTCGTATATACTACTCTCTCGAAAAAAAAGACTTTCTTTCCCCAACGCAACAACGTTTGAAACGCAAAGGAGAGACGCATGCGATTCCTACAACTCTCTTTCACACCCTTTTCTCTTTGCCTTTATGGCTAGCCTGGCTATAGCTGTCCAACAAAGATGCTGTGTTCTGTCAGTTCTGTGCAGTGTGTGCTTCTCTTTTCGCGAAGTGTTGCTCCAAAAAAGACATTGCACTTTTGCAAGTAATCATCCATCCGCAAAAACATTGGAACATGGAAAGAATCATTTCAAGTCAGGTCTGGTTTTATTCGGGTACATCGGGCAGTATAGTACCGTCAACCCAACCGTCATCCTCCTTAGCTCGCTTCTCATTGTCATTGTCATCGTCGTCAACTGACGACGACAATTTGAGACAACAACAACAACCCAACGACTTGACTAGCAGGGCTTATATGCTACACAACAAAAGTGGCTATCTTCTCCCCCAAAATACAAAATTGAGATTGGCTTCAATTCTCTGAACAGTTTTTAATACAATTTCGGGCGGAATGAACGTAGGTACTAGAATGGGAGAACTGAGAAGGAACTCCCAATCCGGATCTCCTTTGCAGAAGAAGATGACGATGCAAAAGATGAGAGGAGAAGGCCAACACTAAGACGAAGACGGCAAAAAAGAAGATTGTTAGAATTCTATTGGGTGGGAGAAGAGCCGAGGTTTATGGGAATGGTTATGTGTTGAGGATATAATGATTGTCATCAAGACCCATAATACCCGCATTACAGTGCAGATGACTCTATCAATCGAAGGACATTCTCTCCAACTCCCGGGTGCCCTTTTCCCATTCCCGCCGAAGCAAGCACACAAAATTCCAGCCAGAGGTAATTTCGTCGAATCACCACGTCGTCCTCCAATGAGAATCGCCTCATAAACCCGCTATAAAACTAAAACTAAAAGAGTCACTACGATTATTTTTTTCAACTTCAAAGCGTTATTATTACAAACACGCGTACTACCAGAATGTCTACGCTGGTAGTATCCCATCATCAACATTACACAATACTTGAACAATGTTGCTCCCTTTCGTTCATGGACAGACCCTTCCGAGAAATTACTATTATATTGTATACTGAAGATGAAGGGGATAGGATATAGCATTTTATAAATATCAAAACACGAAACAATATTATTTTTCAAGATTTTGAAAAAAGTTTAGTGCTCAAAATAAAGTCTCAAGAAATTTCAAAAATATAAAAAAACGGAAGACAATGACGGAGAAGGGAAAAAAGTGTGTATATCCTGACAGTTTGACGAGATTGGGATATAAAAGAAAGAGAAGTGTTGAAAAAATGACTCCATAAAAATGTAATGCGGGAAGAAAGGATTTTGTAGTATGGGAGAAGAGAAAAGGAAAGCAGAAAAGGGGGAAATTCCCGAGAATCGGAACACGGGTGACGGGAGTGACGCGGGCTCATCATCCAGTTCATAAAGATGGTTCGTTCGTTCGGATGGATCTCGTCTCTCAGGAGGGAATAAAACAATTTGAGCATCAAAATTGAACTACTAGGCAACTAATGGGACAAAATGGTCCCGGCTTCAAAATCCGGCGTAATCTCATCACATCATAAAAAGGAACAGAGCATCGTAGAGCTGAGCAGACAACACACGCAAACCCAAAAACCCGAACCCGCCGAGACTCTACTCGACAAATCTCGTATTATGGCAACTGCAACTTATGGAACAACTTCTCATTATTCGCCAAAATACCCGCAAAACCTTTTTTTATGACCCGATAAGCAATGAATGTTTTTCTTGTTTTATTCTCTTCAGATTTTGTGCTTTACCCAAAGAAAAATGAGTTGAAAACGCCTGCGCATTTAGCGTTGTGGACAAGAAATGTATGAAAAATATAACGCTACCTACATGTGTTTAAAAACGACGATTTTATAAAGTTGGAAATAAGTTGGTATTCTCGGAAATCCGAAATGTGACGGGCAGCGTGTCAAAAGTCATCTGAAATACGGGGATGGAATGGGATATTTTGTGCGTGCTAACTGCTCATAAGGTTGTTTAAAAAGGGAGAAATGACGCGGGAGACATTACAACAACGTCCATTTATCGACTTTCTCTTTTAGCATTGCGTGTAAATGGAGCATAATTGTCCTAAAAAACCGAAACCGACTGACTTCATATGCACTTTCAATAGACAAATCCTCCTAATATTTCAGATTTATGAATATTTAGTATTAGGTATATCAGATATGAGAACAATGTGTTTGACCTGCGACCTATAGCCTTCCTTTTTCATTTACAACTACAACATATTAAAAAAAGCTTCTATATAAAAAGGTGTTCAAAATTGTGAAAAACATCCTTTTTATGTGAAATAAAAGTAGAAAATACCAGGTGAAGCAAAAAACAAGGTTTACGTTTTTGTAGAAGCGTGGAGCGAAGAATATTTTTCTTCATTCCGGAAGTGAGATTTTCTACTTCTTCAAAGATCCGGAGCCGCTTTTCTCCCTGCTGCTCCGACAAAAATATGATTTGAAGAAGGAAAATCCTATCAACTCCAGCAAAAGCCGAATACGACCCGGAGGAAATACCGGGAACAAAAAATAAAATAACACGAGCTAAAGTTGTTGTTGAATGCTCAAGCAACACTCTTCAATAGAGAAGAACTGAGCAGCACAAAACGAAGAGAATGGAGAAAAAAATCTGTCAACCAGAGAAAAATAATAATTTCCCTTTTTCTCTAGACAGCGACGACCGAAAGAAAAAATCCCTCATCCAAGTCCACTTTACTTTTAAATGACATTTTGCATTTTGCTGCTGCTTGTTGTCGACATCATCGTCGAAATCGTGTCCCTGACAACAAATAACGTCAGCAAGCTGAGCAAGCCGACTTCCTGTTGTCGAAACTCACTGTGGAAGCTCCAGCTCTTCTCACTGTGGTGTATTGCTTTGAAGTTTCAGCGAGCATAATTGAATACGCATAGATGAAAAGCTTTCGTATTTCCTTCCTCATTAAATTCAGAGATTCTGCTACCGTCGTCGTCGGTCGCCGTCGCCAGGCCTAATGTCGTGTGGTGGTATGTAGAAAACTCAATCAATTCCATATACTTCACCAGAAGCTCTTTTGAAGACAGAAGAGGTCATAGGTCACCTGATAAAGAAGAATCGGGAAGGGTAGGGAGGAGAAGAGAAATGACAAAAGATTTCGGCCCAATAAAAAGATCCAATCAAATTTTATCGTGATATTAAGTTGAAAAGAAAACAAAAGTGCGGAAGAGCAGAGAGCGCACTGGAGAAATGATGTTATCAGCCCTACAGTGCAAATCAGTTTATGTTCCCTTTGCGTCTCCAGAAAAGCAATATTTTGCGAATGTTCTACTTTTATTCGGACCATTTGGCCAGGTCGTAAAAGCCAAGGGAGAACCCCAAAACTCAAACCCTTTCCCTTCCTTCTCATCCTCATCTTTCTCCTTTTCCCGTTTCCTTCAAAAATTCCTACCTGCCAATTTTTTATATACTCTTTTTTCATTTATCCCCAAAATATCACAAAAAATGCTGAGTTTCCATCTCTCAGTCCAAAATCCATTTTCCCCTATGGATCTTTAATTGCTCAAACAAACAAGCAAACAAACAGACAGACAGACATGAGACATCTACGACCACGGTGAAAGATTCGATATCAACTTCCGGTGTGGTTTGCAAACATCAATGCCTTAACTGAAAGCGTACACATGAAGGAAAAATAGAAAAAAAAGGAAAAAAAGTTTATTTCTGAAAGATTTTCGCCTCTTTTAGATCAACGAGCCATCAATAGATGGAGAAAAAACATCCAAAAATTCGGGAATTTAATTTTTTACGCAGAATCGCGCACCTGAAGTCGCCGCCGTACATTTTTCCATCGACGAACATGAACGAAGAAAAAGACAAAGTTAAAGTATGAAGTTTCATTTTCCGTCATGGCGCACTAGCTTTTGTTTTTGTGTTTATGCATACGACAAGTTTTACGAGTCATTTAATCTGCATACAACCAAAAAAGCGAAACGTCGTTGTCGACGTCGAAAAGGCGAAAAAGGAGCGAATAGCGACGTCTTTTTACGCTTTTACTTCTCATCTGTTAACAACTTGACGAGACGCCGAAAAGAAAAACGCTACACAAAATCCATAAAACATTTTTTTCCTCCACTCGTAAAAAATCCGTTTAATCGTTCCTTTAACGTGACACATCCGGTTTTTTTCGTACGTTTGCCAAAAATAATGTAAAATTTGATCTGCTTACCTTACAACGAGACGAAATTGTAGTGAAGACTGAAAACTGGAAAAATAACAAAAGTAATAATCAAAATTCATACAAAAATGAGCAAATTCCAGCTACTCACTATCACACTGTCAAGAAAAAATGAGAGAGAGAAGGCAAGGGCTTCGAAAGATAAAACAAAGTTTTACAAAATTCGCCGAACCCGAAACCCGGGTGACTTAATACTTGTACTAGCTCCACCAACTTTTATCTATCTTATATCTGCAAAAACATAAGACAAACCCGAACCCGGGTTTTTTCAGCCACTTTGACTCCGGTGAGGAGATAATGTCTCTAGTGACCGCCTCGTAAAAACTCTCTCTCCAGCTCACGTCTCACATCACATTACTCTGCAGGCCATCGAGACCCGCATACAAAGAATCCCTCCGGAGGAGCTGAAACAATATTGACCTGCGGATCCATTACACTTTCTACCACCACCACCTACACTACACTGCCTTTTTTTCCTTTTACCCCCTTACAATTTTTATATTTCCGTAACTTATGGTACAAAAGAAAGCTTGTTCTTGCCCAACAAAAATGACATGTAATGATTCTGTTCTGCCAAACTTATGTGGCGCTTACGTAAAATAACAGGACGATTTGTTTTCCCCTGGAAATGTCAACGGATGAAACTAATAAGGAATTAATATCAAGTGCACTTACTTTTCTGGCGTAAGCCGGACGTGATTTCTTCGGAATGATAGGGTACGACTGCGGCGGCGAAGAAGAGAAGAAGCGAAAAACGTCCGGATTCGGTCCGGTGGGTGGAGGACTACATCTATTCTCCGAACCTGGAAGCATATCTACGTCGTCCTGGAACACCGAGAAACACGCAAAAAACTTAGAAAACAATTGACACTATGATCTTTGACCCCAACCTTTCATTTAATGTACATCGTACTATATACATTACTCGAAGATACTAACATTCCTGACATACTTGGTCAAAAGTAAATAAAATAAAAAAACTCACGTCGTCGTCGTCGTCGTCGTTGAATTTTTTCTTGTTTTTCTCTCTATTCGATGAGGACTTGGCAGTTAATTGTCCAGACTTTTTACTATTTTTATAGTCACTGCAAGCCCCACCGGCAGTGCTGCCAACGTCTTGAGATCTGCTGCCAAAAAGTTGAACACATTCTTTGCTTCCGTTGTCCTGCTTATGAGCTCTCTGTTAACGTACACAAAACATACCAGTAGTCATTCATTAGTCATCGTCAACTTCAAGGTTGCAATGTTAAATGTCAAATCGGGCCAACGGTCAGCATCAACACAACGTAATCATGTAATAATGTTGGATCTACGACATTACTTAACGACTTTTAGACTGACAACTGACATGAAAAGGAAGGGAAACCAGAGAATACTACAAGAAAAGATACGTGCTTCTCAAAGATATCAACAACATGTCAAGCGTTCAATTCATTCATTCCATTTATTATTTATCAATAAACACTAATGTACACAAACAAGAACATGGCAAAGTAGTAATCAGACTAATAGTACTACTGCACTTCTTCTAATCTTAAAAAGAAGACTGTGTAATTAACGTCAATTAGCATAAAAAAGGACGGGTCGTTTCTTTGGTTTTTACGTCTGTCTCTGTCTCACTTCCCATCTCAAAAACCTTTTATGTAGTAGTAATAATATTTTATTTTGACTTCAAATCGAAGAATACGGGAAAGGGGAAATTAATCCAAAGCACATAACGTCAAGCTGGGACCCGGATATTTTTCGTAAAAACATTGTGGCAATGGCCAATAATGGCAAAGGATGATCTTGTTATGTTGTAATTTCCGTTAGTTTAAATAGAACTTGTTTAAATGGAATGATTTTAGATAAGAAATGAATGTAAATATGATTAGTTAAACACGAAATGATAACATTACCGACAAATCTTCATAGGACTTGTAAGCTAGAATAGCAAATCCATCAATGATGTCTTCCTCGGCGGCGGGTTTCCTACATCGTTTCCTCGGCTTTTTGACTGGAGGATCATCGTTGTCCTCATCCGGGTCTTTGGGGGCACGTTCCTTCGCCACCTTCTCGGCCCGTTCCTTGCGTCGATGAAATTTAAGTTTAAGCTTCTTTCGACGTACTAGATCAGAAGAGCCCTCCATCTTGTCCATCGACCACGGCTGTCGTCACTCTGTCACTGTTACTCTCACACATTCTTTTGTCCAGAGGACAACTCCCAACTATAATGGTAGTAGCCCAACTTTCTCCCGCCGCGTCCAATGCATTCCGTCACAACAAAACGAGGATCATCACCAATCATCATATTATGTCAATTTGAAAAAAAAACGTTTATCCCGATCTAAAAGACGACGAAAGGTCATCTACACTGACCTCGCAGCATTGTTGTTTAGCTCAATACACACTTTCCTTGTAATTCCCCTGTCCTGTTTTAATATCAGTTTATAATGTTACCCCTTTTTACAGGACGAAACTGCCGTAATCTCAATACTATTTTAAAAACAAAACCCTGACCAAAACATAAACTGGAACACACACACTTAAATTACACACACGCCGCACTATGTTTCTTGACACTAAACACGACCGGTGACCAATCTCCGTGTCCGTCGTCGTCTCGTCCAAACTACCTGGCAATATGACAATAATCCAAATTCACAAAGAGATCTTTGACACAAGAAACCCTCAATGACGAGGATACAGACAGGCGAAAGGTTGTGGACACGAGAGACCAAAACCAACAGAATAGTATTATTTAAAAAAACAAAATCCAAGAGTATAGTCACCTGAACAAATTGTCGTCGACTTTTTGAAGGGAACTTGAAGAATGTCAAGAAGGTCAAATCCGACTGACTAATTAAGTGCAAATGTTTGTTATTGTTGAGACAAGAGACAGGGACACACGAGTTGATGATGATGATGATGAGCAGCGAACCTTAAAAACCGAGTTGACGATAGATTGGAGGCAGACAGCAGCACTGACTTGGCTCATATGGTCTTCCTCTTATAGTGAAACCAGGCTATAGTCCTATGCTCAAAAAAGCATAGGCAGACCAAGACCATTTTGCATTGCATCTTCTTTTTCTTATGTGTTTGTCTGCTTGCTTGCTTGCTTTTGGCTTTTTAGTGCTATGCTCCACACCGAGCTTCCTAGTGCCAGTAGACTTGAAAATGTCTATGCAATGCGATTCAATGTTCCGAAGAAGCAAGGAGAAGAGAAGACTTTGATAGAAGACATGAAGCAAAATGAAAAGGCAAAGCTAAAGGGAAAAGACTGTCGACTGTGTTTCTATGCATTCTCCATGCATTGAGATTGAGAATTGCAGCTGCCTCTCCTTGTCTACTCGAATCCCCTCTTCCTCACAAAACTCCACTTCCTCTCAACCAAAATCCACACGGCAAACCGGTGTGGGGCGCCGACGACTCCATCGCTCCTTTCAACATTTTCACAAAATAGTCTTCCAGTCCGGAGAATGTCTCAAGAATCCTGGACAATTCACTCTTCTAAAGCAAGTCTACTATGCTATCATCCAGTCCAGGTTTCCAGTGGGTTTCCAGCAGAACCGAATCTCACAATCTGTAAACTCAAGTCCTATCCTCCCCTGTGGACAGTATGAACATACAGGACTTGAAGTCGTGAGTCTTGATTCGTATGTCATTATCGTATGCAAAACATAGATCATCGTTATCATTTAATGTTTTCATGATAATGATAAATAAGATTATAGTTTGCTTTATGCCCTTTCCTTGTTTTTGTTTAATCAACAGGTTTTAATGAGAGTATCGCAGTAGTAATTGGGTACTAAAGCTATAACGTAGTTTTGATTTTATTTTCTTAGTTTAAATACTAAATGATTTAAGAGATTATGATTCTTGTTTATTTTAAGTTGGTTTTGGTTGATTGGCTGATTCGGTGATTCTTTTGAGTAAAGGATTTTTAGTAGAAGTTGATGGAAGAGTGACGCTGTGTTCGTCGGCCATGGACAACATTTGACCAAAATGACTTTTGGGTTGACGCTTTAGTATCGCTGGATTCCCGTCTTCTACTACGTTACCGCCGTCAAGCACCAGCACTCGGTCACCTTCCACGATTGTGTCCAGACGATGCTATGAATATGAGAGAGAAATGACATTCAAATTGTTTGATTGAGAAGAGAAGCGATGATATGATAATTTTATGAGATTTTGATGTATGCGTACGGCAATGGATAAGACTGTGGACTCTTTGAAGACATCTTTAACAACTTTGAGTAAAGTTCGCTCAGTCGCAATATCGACAGAACTAGTCGCTTCGTCCATGATGACTACTTTCGACTTGTGCAAAATAGCTCGGGCCAATGCCAACAGTTGTTTTTGACCTGCGCTGAATGCACTTCCCCCGTCTTTGATTTCTGTGTCTGTAGCAAAAATGTTTATGTTATTTGAAATTTTAGACTCGGAATTTAAACGAAATGAGGATTTCTGTTATGGGTGATGCAGTTACCTAATTGGCCTGGCATTTCTTTTATAGTATCCTTCATTTGACAGAGTTCCAGGGCTGACCAAATGTCTATATCGGTGCATTTATGCTTGGGGTCAAGGTTGAAGCGAAGTGACCCTCTGAACAGAATGTTCTCTTGAGGAATAATGGATAAACGAGAGCGTAGCGTGAGCAGGGGAATATGAGAAATATCCACTCCATCAATCAGAATGCGTCCTTCACTCACATCTGAAATCCGGAAGAGTGCCATGAGTAGAGTGGATTTTCCGCACCCGGATCGCCCGCAAATGCCCACTTTCTGCTTAGGCTGAACCTGAACTTTAAGTCCTGTAATAATTGCAGGTCTGTCTCCATACTGGACGGAGGTGTTGTCAAAGGTTACTGCACCGGTAGAAGGCCAATTGTCAGGTACGAAATGTGCCCCAGTCCCATTGCAATTATTGTGGCTGTCTTCGTCATCATCGTTGTAGTCTTCAATGTCTAGCTTTGAGTAACGTTCCAGGCGTTCCACGGAATTCATGAACATTTCAACCTCTGCTAAGAACTTGACCACCCAGTTGAGGTACACGGGCACCAGCAATGTGTAATTGATCGCTAGGCCTACCATAGACGGTGTGACCACATCCGGGTACAAATATGAGGACACCATTGAAGCCAATGTGGCCAAGAACACAATCACACTTCCTAAATAGTCCTACAGACATCAACGAATCAATTATATATCAATCGAAGAACGTGAAAGACTATGTTGTTGCTGAATTTGATATAAATCTCACCAGGGAAATGCTAAGCCATCGATTCCCCACGTTAATGAACATGTCCGCACGGTTGTTCATGTCTATTTTCATAAGCATTAAGTTCGTGAAACGTTGTTGTTCACGAAACGCCCGAATAGTTCCTAAACCTTCCAAAGTCTCGTGAAAATGAGAATAAATCGGTCCACGGGAAATGGCTTGAATTCGTTGGAGTTCCCTACATAAAATCATTTAAAATAAGGGGAATGTGAGACTATCAAAGGAACTTGGACTATTTACATAGCGTTGATCGTAACTTTGACCTTACCTGGAAGAGAATCTGTAGAACCGCTGAATATAATAGTACAAGCCAACAATGGGAATAGCAACAATGAGGAACCAAGGATTTACAATCGCATTCACAGCAATGGCCGAAACACACAGAAAGACAAATTGCAGAAACCTTTGCATGGAAATGCATAGTTTCTAATAGATATGAAAGAAATAATAGTTTAATTTTGTAAAATTCAGTTTGTGATTAATATGTACGAATGTTCGAATATTTTACTGACTCTGTCAACCACAGCAACGTCAGATGAGAATCTGTTGATGATACGCCCAATGGGTGTTCGTTCAAAGAAACTAACTGGACAGCGAACAACCGTCTTAAGAACTCTAGCATGCAGGATCTCCCGAGAATTTGCTCCCGCTTGTTTGCCCACCAGGTTACAAGCCAGTGACACCGAAACAGTAAGGAAACTGAGGACGACGTAAATGTTGAAGTAGTATGCCATGATTTGATCATAGTTCTCTTCCGAGGAGTGACTAACCGTGTTACTCCACTCACTCAACCAAAAATTCGTGTACACCCGAATCACTTCATATCCAATGGAGAAAAACAGATAAAGTACACTTAAAATGCTCCCACAAGCCGAGATGTATGACAAGTACACTTTCCCGGGTATCGTCCCGTATTCTCGCTCTTCCTGACTATTTTCTCGGGGTAGCAGCTCACCTTCCCCATCTGGTTCTTCGTCTGGAAGGAGATCGTCACTCACCCCTGATTCAATGGACTCCAGACGTTCGTTCTCTATCTTCTCCAGTTCAGTATTAGACGATCCTACGGACGAAGTTGTCTTTCTGCCATCAAACAATAAACGTCCAGTCAAAAAGCCATGAGGAATGCATTCCCCCATTCAAATCACACATTTTCGATCCACAATTACATAGGTTCGACAATTACATCAGTGATTGGAACTCACTTTGTCTGAAATAGTTTCCGGAACAGGCTATCATTGACTTTTTTGTCATTGTCGTACGTGTCAGCCCGAGGTCGCATTTGGGGTGACGGCGGATTCGGCGGCTCTGCATCCATTTGCAAGGAAGTGAGTCTTTTAACCATACTCTTTTTGGAAACCATAGGACTTCTCGTTCCTTTTGTCGGTTCAGCTTGCAATGAGCTCATTCGTTGCAAATCTGAGTGTTTGCTTGACGTAGAAGCCGAAGGACTGTAAAAAAAGAATTTTAACTTATAATAATTTATATTATACTGTTTATTAATAATATTTTATATGTACAATTCATATAAAATAATAATAAGAAAAAAAAAGAAAAAAACGTTTTTTAGAAAAAGTTAAAAAATGTTGTGGAGGCGCCGGGTATCGATCCCGGTACCTCTCGCATGCTAAGCGAGCGCTCTACCATCTGAGCTACGCCCCCAACTTGGAGGAAAGGGGCCGCGGTTTCTGTATATTACACATTACGATGCATACACTTCAGCACGTTGGAAGTTGTCATTCTATTTTAGTTTGATTTCGTACTGTTCCTCTTTTGACACGATTTGACCTTCAACCCGAACAATTGAGGACTCCTTATCATTCTCAATTAGTCATTCATTAGTACACTGTCAATGTGTCAACGGGATGTCCAAAGTATTATCGAAGGTACACCGTCTCTTCTGCATAGGTAAAAGTAAAAAGCATGAGGACGACTACGCTACGAGGTACGAGACAAGACGAATACGACTCTGATGTGACTTGGGGAAAAACGACTTTTTTTTACATTAAATGAGAATGACTAATGACTGCTATTTGAGGAGATAAGCATCGACAGCATCACTGACAACGCCGCGCCGATGAACATTTTGTCCACTTTGTTTCCTTTCGTCACAATTGCTCTTACCGACTGTCTTTAGAGGTCCGGCTGACCGCCCGGCGTCGAAGTAATGGCGTCATCATCTCATCATGACATTCGTCACTCGGCAAAAAAATGTCGTGTGACAAATTCTTGTAGTGCGAAAAAGTCCCTTTGCGTTTCCTGTAAGGCTCCAACTGCGCTTTAGCCTGGCACAAAAAGTTAAGTGTTCTTACATAATGAATAATGACAAAGATAAAGCGATAATGACAATCGTTGGGCCTTTGAGACGAATAAAAACGGTTTTAAAATCGTCATGTTTTTAATATAAAATTCCAGATGAAAATGTAAGTTTTTGTATCAATTATTACTTCTTCAGCATCCGCTTTCCACGCTCTGTCTTTGCTTTGCTTAAAACCTATGCCGATTTTTGACACTAGTTTGAGTAGAGACCAACGTTCTTTGGCGGTTCTTGCTTCTAGACGGGTTTGCAGCTCTGCTTCTTTTTTCCTGATAAGCTGTTTCCATTCATCAAATAGCGGAGTGTCCCGAGTTTCAATTTCGGATAAATTCCCTTGGATTCGGATTCTGCCTTTTTCCATTGCTACAATCTTTAAATATCATACAACCACGGGGAAATGTGAGACTCAAGGGATAATACTTAAATTGGGTCATTAAATAAATGACAATGTCATTTAAATGGATTTTAAATGGATTTTTTGTACATGATGAGCATGGTGGAGTACAGGAAGGTGATGAGTGACCAAAATAACGGACCGGCGTGACCTCAGGAGAAACTTGCGAATCCCTACGTCCAGAACATGGTGTGCTACTTCAATGTCCAATGCAGACAAAGGGTCATCCTGGGATGCAATAAACAGGGGATTATTATGAATTAATTAATGTATTAATAATATAATTAGTACTTCACATTGAAGAAAATATATAAATGTTGAGTGTTTACCAATATGACAACGTTTGCATTAGAATAAAGTGCCCGAGCTATAGCCACACGTTGTTTCTGCCCGCCTGAAAGGTTAATTCCTTTTTCTCCGATTTCGGTGAGATCTTTTTCTGGAAGACTGTTTATGTCTTGTTGGAGGGAACACGCTTCGATGACTTTCTTATAGCGATTCACTTTGAGCTGCTTACCAAATAAAATGTTTTCCTGGACGGAAGCGTTTAGAATCCAAGGACGTTGAGCAGCATATGCAATTGTGGCATTTCTGGATAATAAATTTACATGTAAATAAAATGAGAGTTGATCCATTTTTACCGCGCAATGCTGAATATTAAAATATTAGAGTTTTTACTTGCTCCATCCCAGATTCCCGGAAACTTTTCGCATCTCCCCTAAAAGTGCATAGACGAGAGATGACTTTCCACTCCCAAGCTTCCCAACAATCACAGTGAGTTTGCATTTTGGGATGTTGAGTCTGATATCCTGCAAACTTTGAGGTCCTCTTGAAAAAGCATTAGCAGCAGCTGAAGGTTGTTGTGTTTCGGTTTGATCTTCAGATGACATGAGTACAGGATCATCAATGACATCATCCCAACTCCAACTAAAATGACCATCCGTGACGGACACAACTGTCGCCTCATTCATAGTATTGGGGCTTGATGAAACTGTTCCACTATCGTCGTCACACCTGGTCACGGGTGTTTGTGTGTCATCCTCCGGTGGGAATTCCTCTTCTTCTTCATCCTCTGTAATGTTCTCCAAGATGAAGACGGAGTCAGTACTGGCCTCCAGATTGTTCAGTCCTTTAGGCATGAGCCTTTGCTGCTGACTTTGATCCATCATAGTAACCGTGACGGATTTGTCATTGTCATTGTCACTTTGATCTTCGTCACGTCGAGGGAGTGACGAGGCTTCAGGGAGTAGAAGATAGTCACGAACACGCCTAGTGCTCACCTGTGACGCATCAGAAATAGACAAAAAGTGCAAAAAGTCTCCAATTAGTCACATCGCAAAGCTTAATATATGTATATAACCTACGTATCCATTTCAAAGTGGATTTCCATCTTCTTGAGAGAAGAAAAGAGAGTAGAATTGAGAAGGTGAATTGAGTCAGAGCAAAGGCATGCAAAAAATATGAGCATTGAAAAGGCGTCTGAGGCGTGGCGAACCAGGATTTGAACATACCAAAGCATCAATCACGACTGGGACTGTGATCGGAAAGATGAATAATGGCACTGTCAGCTGATTGAAAAGAGCCAAGCCTGCAAAAACTTTAGACGGGTCCAACCTATCCTCCTCGATCAACTGGTACAGTCCGAATGTCACCACGGTCACGAGCACCGATGACATGTGTGTAAGAAATGCTATACAGTAAACCCAAAATAAAATTGGTTCATTGCCATTGACTTATTAAAACAGTTCAGAGAAAAACAAATATCATAAAGTTCTAAAAACATCATCAAAACTGTAGTATTCAAATAAGAATAGGGCAAAGAAAATGACGGACTCATAATAGAGCGATAGAGCAAATCTCTGTCGAGATTCCTGAGCTCTTTTTTGCGAATGGCAAAAACTTGTTGACTGAAGATCAATTCCCACCCGTGAAGTTTGAGCAATTTAATCCCCTGCAGGATTTCGCTGATGGTTTGTAATCTCTCGTCGCATCGCTCCTGCAAACACACACCATTCACAATTTATTGTTCGTTTTTTTCGCTTTCCTTCTATTTTACAATGCTAATTGCTAGTCATCTCTTCGGGTTACGAATGCAAACAACCGAATAAAGTTCCACAACAATTAAAAATTCACGTTATTATCATAGCGCTGAATGTAAATGTAATAAATTTTAGGATTTTTTTTGCCGACCCACTACTGGGGCAACTTGACACCATGCTTTTAAGCTCTCTGTTCCTTATTTGTGACAGGAATTCATCCTAAAATATTGTAAGGGACCGTCATAACGTAGTGTTTGAAGATTAATTTTGACCTTACCATGAGTTCTTTGGAATTGGAGGACATCTTCTTCCCAATTAGAAACTGAAGCGGGATCATAATGACAATACAAATCCCAGCTCCGATCAATGCACTAAACCCCAATTGCAGGTACAGGAGAACCATAAGAATTGCAAGCTGAAATTGGTAAAGTATTCATAAATATGATACGTTTTAGCTCTTTTTGACCTCCGATTGACTTAAAAGTCCTTAAAAGGTCTGACCTTAAGAGGAATAGCCCAAATGAAGTGAGCCATCCAGAAGAACATCATGATATTGTTGGTGTCCTCGGACATGACATTCGCAATGGACCCTTTGTCGAATCCTGGAGATGAACTACCTTGCACGGAGGCAGATAAGTCTTCGTCGCCATCGTTGCTGTCCCGTTCACCCCTCTGGTCTTCATCACCCTCATCGTCACTGGCAGAAGACGCATGCGACCCAAATTGATT
>JABASF010000669.1:0-34629 GCA_019776145.1 Harlomillsia oculata
CTTGGATGCGCCTCCAGAGTAGTCGAAAATGATAATGACAACAAGTCGGTACCAGTACGTTTTTAAGTTGTTCCAAACCATTTTAAAATCTCTATTAATTTATATGATTGTGCAGTTGGATACGAAAGGATCGAGAAATATCAAACTATCTGTCTCACTTAATGTCATCCAGAAGAAGATCGGACTGACTATCAAAAGGAGAGTCAAAGTCAAAGTGGAGAAAAAAAGTTAACAAAGGCCTTTAACAGAACCACAATACTGTTTTATTAATTTGGTATTCTCAGGTCAATCATCATAATAATTAATACGCAAAGTTTTAGTTTGTACTTGGCGTTCAGGCATTCACGTTTTGCACTTGGTATCATTCAGTTTCACAATGTATCGTCTCATAATTTATATATTGCTCATCGTTCTTACTATTATCAATTAAAGATAGCCTTATTTTCAAAATCATCTATCTGTGGATAATTTATGTTTAGGCTTACATACAATATTTCGACAATTTTCATTCTTTTCAAATTCTTCTGGCCAGCCTGCAACCCAGGATGGTGGTAAAAATTGTCGAAGTATTCTATAATGTAAACAATTTAAATATGATGTCACTTCAACTTCCAAGTTAATGAGGATTTAATAACTAATAATTGTTGTACTGCGTGTAAATTCTTACCGGCTAATGCGATTAGTAGCACTCGGCCATGAAAATGAAGTTGTGGTTACAGACGTAGTTGTCGTTCCATTCATCCTGTTGTTTTCAACATTACAAGAAATCTTTTCTGTACATTCTTCACTCCTGAGCACTTTAGTTGTAATTTGAGCAATGCGATCGTAGTACTGATGTTGTTTAACTTCCCCGTCCAAGAAGTCTTTACTGCGTGTTGACCTGACCAGTTTCACGAGAAGATTCGTGATGATCAAAAGCGGAATGAGATTTAGGAGGAAGCCAAAGAGCGTAATTGGAAGGATAATAGGCAATACGACTGGTGACAAAAGTAACCCGGACTTAAAAGCAAAGTAAATAAGTCCAAAAAATTTAGCTTTCTTAAGAAATTTGATGAATTTTAGTATTTTGAGTCCTTTAAATGCTTTGAGTCCGAAAAGTTTTGCTGCATCCTTGGCCAATTCAAAACCAACGCCTTTGTTGAATTCAGGGTCTGCTTCCTCTTGTCCTGTGCATATAAGGAAATGAAATTATCAAGCATTAGCGAAAATGACTCAAATTGCAAATTTATTCCACATATGTCACTTGCACTTTTGAACATACTGTCATGTCATGTAAAAGTGAACGAAGAAGGCAAAAGGTGACTTTGTACAATTTTCCTTGTTCGTTTCTCGTTGCATTCTCTGTAGTATTGCTAATAGGCTTACGCGTTCTACTTTCCATTGTGCGGAAGTGGACAGAAAGTGTGCTTAATTCTAATAAAGTATGCATCCTAAAGAATATTTAATGCGTAGAAATTTATTTGCAAAGACCCTAATTTTTTAAAGGATTACGAAAAAGTAGTACCTTCAACGTCACCTTCATCCTCATTACCATAATTAGTAGAAGGTGAAGGTGAATAGGAATTCATTCCCCATCTGAAAGCATTTGGGCTACTTTGTGGTTTGAAACGTGTAAAAGCCGGTTGTTGTGGAATACCTTGTCGGTATGACGTTGGTCTGTAATACCCGTAGTTTTGCACAGGTGGTCCAGAATTTCCTTTTTGAACAGATGCCACTGGAGCCGGAGGTGTCATGATATCTAACTTTTGATTAAAGCCAGAAAATTGTTCCATACTTGCATCTTGTATGAATTGTGGTGGTGATAGTGTCGAAAGCACATTGTAGTAGTTGTAGTATTTGTAGCGTTCTTGCAACCGTTTTACGACGTCAACAAGATCTATTTGAATCGGAGACGTTGTTGTTGTTGTCGTCGTCGCTAAAGCTGCAGTCTTTTGTTGCTGTTGTTGAACAGTTTGCCACTCCGTCAACAACTTAGAATAGATTTCCTCTACACTACTATTCACATTCGGTAACTCTGCTCCACTTGGCACAACATGAATAACACAAAGACAAATACTCAAAATTTCTACAAAAATTGTCCAAAATGTTTCACACTTGTACTCCTTCATGGTTTAATTTCTAGCAAACAGTCTACTAAATACATATAACTGCACTAAGGTGGATTTTGGAAAGTGAGCATGTCCGCAGTCCACACTTTGAGACTTGACCACCTGTCCAACCGTTCACTGTTTATGCTAACGTGTCACACGAGCAACTGAAGATCAACAAGAGGAAAAGCCTCATCACCTCCTTCCACGTTTTATTTATATTTATACATGAGACTTGGAAAATGCATGACAAGAGTTGAAACGCCAGTACGTTCGCTCATCTGCCTATTCTATTCTCATGCATGCCTTGAGGGAATATAAATAACAAAAGCTCATGATGAGACGACAGATTCGCAATTCAATTCTATGATACACAATGTGCCAAATCAGGGTTACCTGTTACCTTCTCTTCGTCGCTTTAAGACGAAGATGAACACTCAAGTCTCTCATGTATGTCTCCTGCACTGTTATATACGCTTCCTATATATTTATTAATATGGTATTCAAAGTGTAGATCGTCATGTTCCATTGGCACTTGAACACTTATCAAGTATTATTGAACGAGTCACATTTAGTGCCGATAGACTGTCCATCCTATAACTTAATACTCCCAAAAATTGGTCAGGAGCGCAGCAGTAATCGTCAACAATGCCAGTCATGTAATTATTGGCAAATTCATTCATATATAAACACGCAAGCACACATTCATGCTTTAATAGTAAATTCTTTGTGATCATAAAAGGTATAATGTCAAATGCATTTAGACATCTTATCAGTGTTTATTTACCTGTCATCTCTACCTAATTTGTTTCTGCGTTGCAGTTAGTATATACAGACTATTAAGGAAATGAATTTATCAGTATATTCGCAAATAATACCAGAGGGAACAAACATTCTCTTGACAATAATTGCCCACACATCTTTCTCATGCTTACCCTAGGAATAGATTTGTACGTTTTAAGGTCTTATATGGCGCACATCGTGAATTTTATGATACGTGTCAATAAATGGCCAATTTGTCGAGATGAGTTCCACATAACATCAATTGCCTAGATAAAGCGGTGTTATGAATAAATGCCGTTTTTTCGGGACTCTAATTTTTTTCTATGCTAAAGGGCTAAAATTAAAATTTCAATTTGCAACCTGTCTTCTTCCCGTGTCGGAGGTCCATTAATCCGTCTCTTGAGTGTCATGCATTGTTCACCGAATGCTCACTGGCAGATAAACATTCAGATCAGATAACAGTACATACATTACATTTAGTATTGCTAAAATCCAATTGAGTCAACAAAATGAGAATGTCCTTATTACAAACTATGGTAGTAACATAAGTTATCATATTTTATGTACCTAAATATAAATTATTCGATGTGATCACGTAACGATCTGCTTATATTGCAAAAATATTCGCATCTTCCACATTCAGTCTGTAGTATATTATTTTAATCCATTCCCGTCATCATCAAAACGTTTTTCCATATTTGGTTCCCATTTGCTCTGAATTGTTAAATTATAGTTCATTCACGTTCACGTCCATGGTGAAGTTGCTCTATAGTTTTATATAGTCTAATGCCCAACTTCAGACGATTTCGTCCTGCCTGTCGTCGTGTCAAGTGGATAAAAAGTAAATCCTTGAAACAAGGGATTCGTGCATAAGCTTTCAAACCAAACTGTCGAAATATGAACCAGAGTTACAAGAGAGGGACGACTCTTTGACAAAGTCGGATTTTTGTCATGCTCCTTATTCCTTCATGTATGTATTAAAAATGCTATGAATGAATGATTTGAAAAATTACAGAATCATTCCTTTTGAGGATCCAATATTCTGTTCGATTGTCGATTACTATTTTATGTCTGTAATGCATTTGTTTTGAATGACTCATGTCATGAAATCATGAACTCGTGAGTATTTGTGTGACTTTAGCAGAAAGAGTTAATAAAACAACGAGCGACGGCAAAGAAGCTATTCCTAACTGCATAAATGAACAAAATCTCTATTTAATGTTCATTTTGAATTAAAAGAATTAGGTAGTTTTTCTATAAGGACAATGATTGTATTTGCATTTCATTGAACCATTATCAGGATTATAAATATACATTACTAATTAAATTACTAGTCACAAACTCATGTGAGATGCGACATACTACAGTATTTTTATCGTTTCTCTTGATTTCCATTCTTTTTTTTCAGAAAAAGATGACTTGGACCTGTCAATGGCTGACATAAATGTTCACGTACCAACCGAACCTGACCCTTTCCTATTGAGCAGTTTTACAAAACTCGAATTCTTGAAAGATGCAAAAATGCATTGACGACCTTTTGCCCCTTCCAAGGTCAAAGACCTCAGAAGAGCCCGGACGCCGGCGGCGTCTGGAAAAGGCACAAATGCACGATCACCGACACGTCTGGAACGTTATCGCTACATTCTTGTACGATGCAAAAAAAATCCGTGACCCCTTTGTCTTTTCCAGACGCCGCTGCTGTCTGGATTCTTCTGAGATCGTTGCCCTTGCCGGCGCTGGAATAGGCACTAAGGTCAATGTATTTTTGCATCTTTCAAGATCTCAGGTTCTCACGGTCTTCAGAGGTTATAACGTATGAGCATTGAGACACAAACCTCAGAAGACGGTGAGACTTCTTGTCTAGCAGTTGAGCGTTCTTTACGCATCCAAAAAATCCAGTCTTTTGAATTGTTTTTTTGTTAAATTAACTGATCACAGTTATTTGAGTAAGGTGTGTAAGAGGAGAAATGGCTGACCGGAAAAAAATGCGACTTTGGGATACTCCCCATTTTCAAGCAACATGTAAGTTGAGTTTTTGTTTTATTTATCATCATTTTAAAACCTTATCATAATGTTATTAGATTATTAGTTATACTATTTTTGCCGTTTACAATTAATTCGGTAGACGACAGTGATTGATGAACATTAATTGTTGAAGTTCAGTTTAACGTTTATTTAGTATACTATGTATTTAGTACAATTAATAATTATAGTGACGCTTATTTTCTAACGTATTGTTCTTTGACTTTTATTTTTATAGCGGCGACTTCTGCGCCAAGGACTGCAATGACTGATGCTGAAAAAAAGGCTCAGGAAGAAAGAATGCAAAAGTGGGTAAATGACGCAAATGAATATCGTGAACGTCAACGTAAAAACTCTGCATGGCCTGGATCCGGTTCAGGAAAGAAGGATGGACAAGAAGGGAAACGATAAAAGTACTGCAAAGTATGTCGTATGATGTGACTATGTAATGTATCTTTATAATTCTGATTATGGTTTAATAAAGTACATGTCATTGTCATTGTCCTCATAGAAAAATTAAAAAGATTTTGTTCATTAAATGTTTACATTAGGAAAAGCTTTTTAAATCTGCTATAGAGCCACTCAAAACACTCATCACGAGGAAGCAAAACAAAAGCGCATTACATTAATTACATAATAAAATAGTATTAGAACAGAATTGCATCCTTAGGAATTAATCATGTAATTTCTCAAATCATTCATTCATAGCATTAGGAATTAGTAGCATGGCAAAAAAAAATCGACTTTGTCCGAGAGTCCTCTGGTTCGAGCCGTTCGACTTTCGACAGTTCTAGGTTTTTCATACACACTTTGGAATTTTGTCGACACTCGAAACGATGATGCATGTACACACAGGAACAACCGGGAGAAAAACCCCAAAAACCTAGAAAGTGGTGAGGAAACGTCCCTTGTAAACCTGGTGGACAAAATGCTGGAGAAAGTCTGGGGAAATCCAAGAACGGGAATGAAGAAATGGAACATGGAAGGAAAAGAGAAGGAAGCAAATTCCCAGGCTCTCGACCTCGACTCGTTCCACACAAAAAAGTGTAAAAAATGCTTGTTGAAAGCGCGTTCAGCGAGCAGCTGAGCCTGCTGAGCCCTAAAAAAGCTGACCAGTCAGTCTAGTCTAGACATTTCCACTCCTCACACAAATTCGATTAATTTGTACTAAATAGGACAAAATGAAAGTATAGTCGAAAACTCGTTTCACGCCCGAAAAACAATTTTAAATTTGCCATATCGTAATTTTTATTTTAATCCACACAAGAAGTTATCAAGTCAACGATTTTACTCAAAGACTGAATTGATTTGAAGTTTACAACTACAATTTGTGTCCTTTTGTTTTATATGGAAAATTGTGAAATGCAGCAGGTGAAAGTAAATTGTAAGTTCAACTTTTAATCATCATAAAACTTTATCTTATCTTTGCTGTTTCATTTGTTCTTTAAACGACACATGGATTGATGAACTCTTATCGTTCAAGTTTTTAAAATAATGTGTATACTATTTTTGTTATGTACTCAAGTACGAGAAAAAACTTTGTGAATTTTCCATACATGTAATATTATTATTTGACACATTTTTTTAATTATTTAATTAAAGGACTATTGTAGAGCCTTGAAAGCTGAAAATAACAAAGCCAAAATCTACCGTTTGAACAAGGAAATCACAAGGGTCAAATCCACAAAAGAATTAAGTCTAAAACACGTGAGCCAAACAGCTGCAGAAGAATACGTTATAAATTGTCATTACAATATATTGCAAATCCTTGAAAAAGACGTAAGTTGATAAAAAAGCTACACCGATTTTTTTAATTACTTGTTGATCTATTAATAGGAAAGTGTTTTATATTGCTTTGCAATGATTATTTCACTGCCAATTTGCTTCGCAAGTGGTCATGCAGTAAAGTGAATTTTTTGTGGTTTGTTCCTTGTGTAGATAAGTCTTCAACTACAGTACAAAGAAGAAGACGAAGCAGAGATTAAATCGTATTAGTCATCATCATTCCCAACTGCGACAGCTTAGAGTTAGACATTAGAGTTAGCATTACATTTTAGACACGACAAGAAGGGTTAAAGTTAAAATTTTGATCTGATTGATTCATGATATTTCGTTATGTCAACGAAAAAACGTGAGAGTATTATAAGTTTGGCAATCCTTTTAATATCTAGTATTGCTAGTACTGTCTACTGCTGTCAATAGCTTGTTGGTATTATAACTCAAAGTATTTTATTTGAATCTCCTTATATATGTACAATCAGTGTATGAAAGTATAATTAAGAAGCAAAACGTCTGGGTTGAAATTATTGCAAGAGTGCATCGATCCTTATTGCATTAGTCATCAGTAGAAATGGTTTAATAATTAGTCATTGAGCGACAGTTTATTCATTTTTATGGATTATGTAAAACTGTCATAGATGATTGAATATTATGGGTGTTTAAGAATGCTAAACTGAACCTTCTGAAGATTATATTTCCAAGTCTGCTTTAAACTTGATCTCTTTTGAAGACTGTAACTCAGGAGTTGTTCATCCTGGCAGAAGGGAAACTGACTCAACGTGTCATCAGTAGTGCTAGAAGACTTCTTCCACCACAGTCAGAGTGGCAACATCAGGACGAGGCTGACGCTCGAGCCGAATTACTTGTTGACGACGAGGAAGACGACGAGGACGACGAAACTACAACTCTTGTCGTTGTCACACGTAATAAACATTCGCGATCGAAAGAGCATATCGAAATGACTAGTGTCAACGTTCACCCAGAGGATATTGCCTGGGCTGGGCAAGACGACGTAAATGAATCAGATTTAACAAAGTTTTTACCACCGAACAGAAGTGATGATGAAGTGGAGAATGACGAAAGTGATAGAAACATTGTTGCTTGTTTGGCTCCTCAAGACAAGTAAGTATACACCGTAAAGTTCAGTTATCATTGTAAATTGTAATAGTGTCATCGTTTGATTCAAATTTCTGTGGTTATTTAGATATTGGGTTGTCTATGCAATTTTTTACTTTCTTGGAATTACCATGTTACTTCCATGGAATTTCTTTATAAATGCAAACGAGGTATGTCTTTCCACCACTTTATAAGTTGTTATTGTTGTCTATTTTTACGAAAACTTTTCTTGTTTCAGTACTGGATGTACAAATTTCGAAATGTGTCAGACGGAACGTCAAATGGGAGCAATTCGTTTATCAACGATGACGATCATGATCATAATCACGAGAAAACTCATTTCCAGGCTAGCTTTATTGCTTACTTGTCTATTGCTGCAAACATTCCTTCAACGTTGTGCTTCATACTCAATGCACTTCTAGCTCGATGGTAACTTTTTAAAACGTTCTGCTTTAAATTAGACACGTGTAATGTGTACATATTACAATTTGAAAAATATTTGTTATGCGATTTGTAGGATCTCTGCAAAGAAACGTATTGTTGTCAGCTTGGTCATCACTCTCCTCTTGTTTATCGTGTCAACCGTGCTAGTGAAAATTAACACTGACAAATGTGAGTGAATTAGAAAGTATACATATTTTGCAATATCAAATTTTACAATGATATACAATGTTTTTGACCTTGAAATTTAGGGCAAGAAATATTCTTCGGTTTAACGATGATCACGGTGATTTTAATGAATGGTAATTTACTATTTAATTAGTGAATGATTTACATATTATGAATAGTTACTCATATATTTCATTTTGTTCGATGCAGCTTGCAGCTCATTTTTCCAAGGCGGGTTAATGTGTGTTGTTGGTTGCTTTCCTCCCGAGTACACGACTGCGACTATGTCTGGTGAGAAATCACAATACTCACTTGATCATTTTGATATTAGACAATGTTTAGTTTACTCATTTTTAACACTTGAAATACAGGACAAGCATTGGGTGGAATATTTGCTGCTTTGGCTAGCATCGTTTCCATTTTCCTTTCGGCAGACCAAGTTCAATCAGCATTCATTTATTTCTTGTTGGGGACTGCATCTGTGTTGTTCAGTGTAGTGGCTTCCATTTACCTTCCCCGAACATTGTTCTACAAATTCCACGCGGGTGACAAGAATCAGCATGCTTACCGATGGATAGAAAATTACCCTACTGAGGCAAGACTTCAGCCACCAAATATCAAGCGAGTTAAAAGTTGGTTGTCTATCTATAAAAAGGTAATTATTTTGAAAGTCAATTTAGTAGGTGTTTTGTTGAGATGTTTTTATTCATTAACTGAAAATGATTAATTTCCTATGACACATTAGATTTGGATTCAAGCTACATCCATGTTTCTGATTTTCTGCGTCACATTGTCTGTATTTCCAACTTTGGTGGTTCTTGTGAAATCTGAAGATCATAATTCTGCTTGGGGCAGTACGTCGTGTTATGACTTTTTAAAAAATGAATTGTTGAACGACAAGTATTGACAGTAATATTTTATGCATCCTTAGACAAATATTTTGTTCCGGTGGCCTCTTTTCTCGTATTTTCATGCGGAGATTTCCTTGGCAGAATTTTTTCTGGAGCACTTAAAATGGTATGCTGTCTATCATTTATTATTACTACGGTTTTAAGACGCTATAGTACTGTTGTTTACTAGCGTACTGGTGAATAATTATGATAACGATTTTCTTTATAATGGTTCACTTCTCAGCCCCATAAGGACTCTGTGTGGACTTTAGTCTTTTCTCTATTGCGAATTTCGTTCATCCCTATGATAATGTTGTGTAATTTGGACGCTAAGCATCATCTTCCTGTAATTTTTCCGTCGGATATTGAATTTACCATCATTAGCTTTTTCTTCGGATTTACGAACGGATATTTGGTTAATATTGCGTATATCAATAGCGCACTGTAAGCATTCCTTTTCATTACTTTTATTATTAATAAATTATAGAGAATGCTAAACTATTTTTATCATTTACAGGTTAGTATCACGAGAAGACCAAGAGGACGCAACGGCAATCGTTACTACAACATTGGGTATTGGGCTGTCGGTTGGTGTGACATTGAGTTATTTCCTTCTGATGGCTATCTAAATTTAAAGTTATTCCATGACTGTGTATTACCTTGTCAAATTTTCTCATTGTTTAACAAATCATATAAATTCATGTATATATGCTATGATTTTAAAAGAAACTATACAATTACCTGTATATTATATTTTATTGAATGTTGAGATTTTAACTTGTTATAGTGTGTTTAGAGCTAGACTAGTGGTTAGCGGTACATGGTAGAAAAGGCAATCTCATTATGTGATAATGATAAAAGTGAGTGTAAAGCATTTGAACTATAAAACTGTATAATTTTAATGTGGCGTTATATGGCATATCCTTGTTGATTGTATCGGAACTCAATTGTTGCCTAGTTCAATAAATATGTGCATCTCAATTCTCAATGTGCAAGAATTTCTGCTTATTTCTGTTGCATTCACGCAATAACTGCGTTCAATCTACAGTGCAATAATGTCTTAATAGATTGTTACTTGGTTTTAGATTTATAACTTCATGTTCTCATAAATGCCCGTTGGTTCATAGTCGTGAGGTCATATTCATGATGTTGAGTATTCGAATGCTTTAAGTTGCATTACGAGGTCTCATTTCCTCATTTATACTAGTAACTTACTTTTAAAACCATTGGTTATGAATTATAGCGGATGCATTCGGAGGGTAGGCGGTTTCAGTTTTCTAGCATGACGTAGTTTGGAAAGCAAGTTATATTACCAAGTGCAAATAAAGTCGTAGATGTTTCAGAGCAGCATGGAGAAGAAGCTGTGAATCAGTGAACGAAAGTGACACGAACGTCAGCAGATGGTCAAACGACATCGCGTGGATGAACTGTGTCCCATCACACCCCTTGGCAATCTTGTATGCGATTGTCTGAAATGATGCGTTATGGCTTACAGCTTTCAAGAATTCTAGTAAGTACGTAGTAGCTTTTGGTATGTTTCCAGAAAGAAGAGATGATCTTAAATGGCCAGAGCTGTATAGCAAACAAATAGACATTCCTCCATCTTGTCCTTTTTGGGTTGCAGTAAACATGTGTTACTCCACTGTCCCCCAGCTATTATGATCATTATATGCCATGTCATAAATGTCCAACCCGGATCCAGCATTCTAGAGAAAGCAATGGGTTTGAAGTTCGGCTCGTGCCCGTGCCCTAGCCTTTACTTTGCTTTTGGGGTGAGTCTCCGCTCCACTTAAGGTCTTGTCTTGTCATCCTACTACTTTTGCTTACTTATCTCCACATTTGCACTGGAAGGAATGAAGCGCATCTGAAAATGATTGTTATGACCCTACTTACAAACATTTTAAAGTGCTCTTTCACGACCTTCTTTATGTAAAATGGTTCAGTTAACACTTCTCTTCGTTTCAGTTTTCCCTGCCTCATGGTCACCACAGATGAAGATAGCGCACGAAATCATTCACCAAATTTATTTCCTTTTCAATGCAAGCGTGAAAATATAGTACTAAAAGATACGATGCATTTAATTTAATTTCCTTTTACTTGATGCTAATAAGTTAAAAGTAATAGTTGTGTTAGCTTTACTTTAATATTATAGTACCACCAGCTAATTCTGAACTGTGCATGACGAATGACGACTAAGAAACTTCTCGTTCTTTATTACTGAAATGATTTCTCATAGTATTCATTATTCAGACAAAAACCATGCATGAAAACCATTTATAAACAACGTTGAATTTTATTGACGTACAATTGAAGGACATTCGTATCATCACTTCATCACCCTCGGCTTTGAATTGGTACAACGATGTTTCAGATGATTTTTGTCGGCACCACTAACAAAATCGGGAAATTCTTTCCAATATTTTACTGACTTTTTGACTGGTGAAGGTTGTGATCTTTTGTACGTAGTGTAGGTTTGGCTGAAGTCAATTGGATATTGGAAGTCCATTTTGACTCCTTGGTTTTACGTGGATTACAAAAGTCGGGTATATCAAAATAGGATATTCGGTTCTCTTAACTAACCGCCGAAAAATGAACCTGACCACAACTTGCTGGTATGCAAATTAAGAATGTGCTTAGCTTAGACATCTGCAAATTTTGAGTCCTTTCTTGGTTCTTTTGGATTGCAGTATCGTAGTCCGACCTTTGGAAACTAATAGTGTGTCTGTCTGTATGCAATATGGACTAAATCATATCATAGTATTGTTCGTGTTTAGCGTTCCAGTCTAGTGTTTGACTGTGCCTTGTTTCTATTCAGTTGTTTACGGCAGTTGAGTAGAGTATCAATATCCAGTCAGTCCGTCTTCCAAAAACAGACTTAGACCTGTCATCAGCGCTCCTTCTGTTTTCAGTTTACATTTAACACCAGAGCTTGATTCCGTACTCGCTGAAGAGATTGTTAAATAGCAATGCTACTGACTCTGGTTTACGTTAGTTTATTTTGTGAGTAGGAATTCCAAGTTTCTATTGTCATCTTGCCCCTTAGACATCATGATGCGAATGGTTTTTGAAGAACCGATTGAATGGGGTCTGGTGAGACATGATGATTTGATGATTGAATCTTTCAAAGGAAATGTTGATGTTATTTCAGGTTATTAGGTCTGCAGTCTGCATTCCGATTTCCGATGCATGTTTGTAGAACATAAAGTACAATTACATATAACGCAGAAAGTACTAACAGAACAATAAGTCTTTCCTTTGTTTTTGGACGGGGATACATATTAAAATGCGAATTGAGGATTGAGAAGCTCTAAAACCCAAATCGAGGGAAGAAACAAGATATAGTCTTAAAGTTCAAGTTGACCCAAAGCAGACGTCCCCGCCTCATCCGCAAAGAAGCCAAAGATCAAGGTAAAATATTTTTAACCAAGGCAATAAATCTAGTAACAAGTCAAAATTGTAACAATATCAGTAAGTCTGTCGATCTGAATCAAGGACACTCTCAAACTCTAAGTTTATATTACTACCAAGCAAATGATTCACAATTGACATTTTGGATTCATAATAATTTTGCACCGAAAAGAATAGAGCGAAACAGTTTGGGTTGTGGTCCTGCGTCTTTCATAGGGGTTGAAAAGACAAAAAATTCTGTGGACAGTAAACGACAAAATGTACGAGAAAGTTACATGAACTCATTGTAAAGGAACAAAAGTGCACATTTCTCAGAGTGCTCCAGTAACTGATCTGGTTGGATGTTGGATCTCTACTTTTGCGCTTTGCTGGTGTACAAATTGCATGGTGCGGGACTCCCCGGGGTTTTTCCTCACTCACTCTCGGATAATTCGGGGGTGAGCATTCAACATTCTCTTGGAGGATCTCGCACTTCCACAGTCACTTTCATTCTGTCGTAGGAACAACGACGAACCCTCTCGCTCGAGTCGAAACGCCGCATCTCACAGACCCCCAAAAACGCCAGGTCAGTGGAAAACACACAAGTACCAAATACACAACGTCTGTGAAAAACATTTCTTCATAACAACCCTTGGCCTCACTTGCTTCGTCTCAGTCCGTTTCGTCATCTTGGGACAGTGTCACTCTCCGGCTCATGTCCAGCTCTCATGTAGCACATAGCTTCAGTCTTGTACATTCTTTACAAAACTCACACGTCTCAAGTATAAACTCATTCTAGACTTCTTTGTTGCTAGTAATTATTACGACATTTTGAGAATTTAAAAAGAGTTTTCCCAACACAACTATTTTAGTTTCCATTCAGTGGTTTTCGATACTCGGTTTCTCAAAAGAATCATACCAAACAATTGAACCCTTGGGGTCGTGAAGGATTTGGAATTAGAAGCAGCATAAACTATAAAGCGTTGTGAATATCAAATCCATCAGTTACACCAGCGACCAGTTTTTTATCCACAACTCCTCATGTAAGAAGAAAAAGCGGAAAATTGAATACAGCCGACAACTGGATTTTCGTAACAGTAGATTGGATTTCCTGGAAATCTGAAAAAAGTTTCTTTTCTGTGCATTGATTGTACTTTTGTAAGAACTGTATTCGGACAATACTAGAATCAACTACATCCTGTTGCGGTGCGAAAATAAGGAAATCACATTTATTGCGTACTTTCTGTGTGGGATATTGTTATGATGAACAAGTTGACACTGCTTTTTGCCTCTTGAAATGAACTTGAGCACACATTTTTTGGAACACTTGACAATTTGATAAGCGAGAGCTTTTCCACCTGGGAAAAATTAGTTTGGCTTTTCTGCGCCCTCTAATTATTCACGGGTAATAAAGTTTAAATTCGACTTTTGTGGGCTGTGAAAAATTTATCTGCTTTGGGTGCGACATTCTTTGAACTTGCATATGCTATACTATAGCAGTCCACTCAACTGCTCTGCTCTTTACCTCACTCTCAAGTGTCTTCTCAATTTTCAAGTTTTCGTGTCCTCAAAGTCACTCAGTGGGAAAGTCTCTCAAATTAAGTCTATCTTTTTTGTGCCATTCTTGTGGAAAATTGAAATTTTGCTTGTGCTGCTGCTGCTGCACTAGGAGGCTATTGCTATTGAACAATGTCTCACTATGCCCTCATGCTCCATGTAAGTGCATTTTTTGAAACTTTGCAACGCTCTCAGACGATTCAAAGATAACTTGACAAATACTGTGTTTCCCTTTGACTCACGTTACGTTTTGGTAAAATCTTGTTATGAGTGTCAATTAACAGCTTGTGTGTTATATTAGTGCTCACGCGACGAAAGTATCCCTTTTTGTCGAATGAGATTGTGACAGAGAAAACGTTAGGGCACCTGACTGCTTGACTGTCTTGCATCTTCCGTGAAAATACTAGAGGAGCAATCACTTAAGCTTTCTTCCCTTTTCTGCAGCAGAAAAACTGTTTGGAGGGAATATAAAAGTCAAGTTTCTGTATCCTTTTGGCCACAAGAGAAGATATAATTCACCAATAAGGCATAATGGGCTCATCATTTCTGAATCGGACGAGTCATCACGTTCATTACCATCATGGAACCACTCATCATCATTCCTCCTCGAGCTCCAGCTCTTCGTCCTCCAGTCGATCTTCCTCTTGTAAATGGAGTCGCATCCTCATCGTCGCCGTGTGTCAAATGGCATCTGTCCTGTCACAAGGTATTAACACCATCTTCATTTCTCTACTCTTGCGTATAGTACTGGCTGATCAAGCCCAAAAGCCACTTTTCCAAACAAGAGAAAGAAAGCTTTCTACAACACTTATAATAGTATTTTAAACCTTTTCCTTTTCACTACGCATTCGCCCATGTTTTCTGTCTCTCATTCAAATTCTGAAGCGACTGTCACATCCGTCGTTGACTCTTGTCGCTACGGCTTTAGACAATTATAGTGCATTCTTCCGGCTTTGTGCAAATCACAAGTTATTACATCATATTTCCAGATGAGAACCGAAAAGGTGTATAATACTTCTTTTCTAAGTCTTATATCTAATATCCTATTACTATACTGATATTAACATGTGTCTAGAAATCATTAGAGGAAAAGGGCACTCATCGCTTCCTTTCACACTGACTCACTCAGTTGAGAATTTGAACCACTGTTGGATGAAAACAAAAGATCTCGAATATACATAAGCCCCTTATCTCCATAAGATGAAGAGCACGACATTATAGCCTGCTGATTTTAACAGTGAAAATCATTTGAACGGCTTGTTTAACAACGTCTTTCATATCAATTAGCCTAGTGGAGACTATCAAGGGAGTATTTTTCGACTACAAACAATTCCACTTGATATATTTACGAATACCTATGCTTCTGTTTCTGAGGTTGAAAGAGAAAATCAACGTTATGGGGGAACTTGAGACGTGATAACTTTAGGTAGACTTGTAATGCACTGTACTAAGTTGGTGTGGATGTTAGCGTTGGTGTTAGCGGCGGGGAGCTGTTGTTGTCCCAAGATAATATGGAATCAGTGGCGTCAATTTGGAGCTGACAAGAAGGTGGTAATGAAGTCGACGTTGAAGCTGATGCTATGCTGGTGCACAAATCCGGTCATTAAGGTTTGTTCTAGCGAGGAGGTATTTGCATGAACCCTTGACTCTGTGCGAACATTATTTACTCTACTTGAGCTTACATTACAACAGTGTAAGTCTGACCCAAACCTTTGGGCAGAAATCTGTAAGAGGGAAAAGGGTAAATGAGGTTTTATAAGCTGTATAGATATTCGTTTGCATTCGCCTGTTTGGCTTTTCAGTGCAAGTAGCATCAAGGGAGCGTGAGCGGCTCAACCTCCCTCTCTCCTTTCCGCAATGTTCACACTCGACTTCCACTCACTTTGCAGTTCATTTTGGTTCAATTCCGCCTGTACAAGTTGAATCCAGGAGAGTGAACAGGGAACAGACAGCGGAGTGAAGGACAAACTTGGAAGTTTGTGTTTTCATCACTGCTACTTTCAAACTGGTCGAGATATGCTAAAATTTATGCACAATGTCATCGAACGTTGGAGAAAGCTATAGACAATCCTCGCGCGTCGGATTGACGAACTCTTGTTGTCAAGGATAATGGTACGATGAGCCGGAAAGGAAGCACAGAGACTTCATGGACTTGCAGGATTTCCATTGTTTCCCTTTCATGATTTGTCTTCACTTTCATTCATTGAGTCGAAATGGTATGGAACACAGAGATATGATAATACAAATAATGCTGCGGCGTGACGGGGCTTTTACACGACCCGTCCCACTCTTTACAAATATCAAAATAAAGCATGTGACGTACAAAACAACAAAACGAATCCGATTGAGGCCGAGGATGTGATGGAGTAGCGAATTATATATTTCTCGTATTAATATAATGTCTTTATTATCTTGCATTGAATGCTGTATACGACGACTCGTATAGATACAGTATTTATGTGCGTCCACGTAGGGAAAGCAATGCGGAACATGGACATACTGTTCAAAATGTACAGTATGTCTGTAATTAAACTCGTGCTTTCACCTTTAAGGAGTTATATTTGTGATGAAAATATATGAGACTTGCTTCGAAAATTCTTTAACCAAGCTCTCCTAGTTTGCGAAAAACATTTTGAAATTACAAAGTGTTGTGTGTTAGCCTCATTTCAGTACTTACGACTCACTCCTGCGTAGATAACCGTTCCATTCTCGTCATCTGCAATTCCTCAGAGTCAAGGGACTTTAGTTCTTTAGCGTCATTTCCTAGTTTGCGAGTGAAAATACCTTGTGTGGTCGTTGTTGTGGTAAGCTGACTTTGAATGTTTGAATGTGTCACAGTCATTTTGAGAACGTGGCTATGAAACAGCCAAAACTGTTCCACACATTATCCAACTCTTGTATAGTTTCATGCGTTTACTTCGTGTTGTGAAAATTCTACTACTTCCTCGTTCTACAAAAACTTTGGTTTAAGGTTTTGTTTCGAATGCAAGTACGTAGATTATTTAGTAGTACAAATTAGTATACGTACTATCGTAGTACTAGAAGTACGTCGTAGAAACACGGAAAGTTGGTGGGCTTTTGCTAGTGAGCGTACTAAAACTGAAAGAGAGTAAGCGACGCGTGAGAATTACTTTATTGTCAAGCTTCTCTTATGAAAAGCAGCGGCAGATGTATGGCTTTATCTCTCACAGCGATTATAATGACGATCATTACAATGATGATCACTGTTCGGCAAATTATGTTCATCCTGAGATTGAGAACAATGGAAAGGAGTGACAAAGTCAGAATCTACAATTCTTCTGGGTGGTTTTCCCGAGTTGTAACAACTAACTGCGCTTGGTTCTTATTAGTGAGTCTAGGACTGCAGTATTTAGTAGTAGTACCGATGTATAATTGTAAGGTACATAGTATTTGCTGAAGAGGAATCAGGGAATCCAATTCATATAGTGTGGTATTTTATCAAGTGAGTGAGACGAGAGATTATAGCAGACTAAAACGACCAGATTATGCTTTTATGGTTTAGGTGGAAGGCTTCTGTGGCATGTGTGGTTCATAATGCACCTTTTGTGAACAGACAGAGCAACTTCGTCAGATTCCGTCCAAGCAGGTTTTATGTGTGTATAAACTCTCATCAGTTTGTTATCAGTAGTTTTGAGGCGGTATGTTGAATATTCCTCCATGTACTCCAATTCATTTTGCCTGGTAGGACGACGCATTCCTCATTTCCAACTGGGCCGCTTTCTCTCAGCAGTCGTGTCAATTTATAGTCGGTGAGTGGAATGGGACTCATCCTCTGTCCATTGTTTTCCTCATTCTCTCTCTCTCTTTCACTTGCTTTCACTCGACGTCGCGTTGCTTCATCCAGTGATTGTAATTCCAGCCGGTGTGGTACATACATGCAAAGAGTCGAGCTATCTCTGCCTGTGCTCATCACATACGAAAAGTAGTAACACATGTGGCAAGAGATTAGATTAGAGAGATGCTACTTTTGGAAAACACAGTGCTCCAGTCGTCCACTTCTTCAGTTTCTTTCTCTTCTCCCTTTCCCGCCAGCCTGCATGTGTCGTAATTGTGTTAACTGGTTCCGAACACAGCGTAAATTCAAAATAGTAGTCGACAACTCTTGGCTATTTTGTGTTCTCTTCATTCTGACTTTGCCTCCGGTATGCGCTATCGGAAGAGTCAATCGTTGTGGCTGCTTTAAGTATGTGTCGTGTGGCCTCTTCTTTCATCCCACATTCACTTGAGGAACAGCTTCGCATCGATGCATTCCACAGAGACAGTTTGCAGTTATGTTGTGCTATCTCGTCTAATGTTATGACTCTTCGTGAGGGACTTTACGTCCTCGTCACCTTGTCACGACAAGCACAACCACTATTCCACTCTTACCTTACACGATTTTATTGTCACTTTAGTCCACCCGCCATCCGCTTCCATGTCGCATTTTCTTCATTACAAGACGTTTACGCATTCACTCCTGGCCATCATTAACTGTCGACTCATCGTATTTCCAACATCAACTTCTTGACGATACGAAAATATGCATTATGTGCACGCGCCTGTCCCAATGATGAAGTTGTAAATAATTGTAAAAGACGCCTTTCTGCACTTAGTCGTTATAGGTATGTCAACCCCTGCGGTGCCTCCGAAAGCGTGGGAGTGTTGTATTTCCTCCTTCCATGTCCAACCTCAGCACTATTGAGTCTATCTTTATAAGAAATCCGCGTCGCTTAGTGCCAAAGCCAAATCACACTTCACGCCACCCTCGTGCCACGTTTCTTTATCGCAGTGCTAATATCAAATCCCGCTACGTTCAGCGTCAACATCTCTGACAAATCACTCGCTCACTTTCAACATCAGCTTAGAAAAAGTCAACTGCGACAAATTATAAAACATTACTGTACAACGGGAGAGCTTTTTATCCTCGCTTTTAGAAGTACAAAATAATTCTGAATAATTTTGTAGCACTCGATTCATGTCAGTAAACTTATTATTAACTAGCCCAAGTGTGTGTTCTAAATTTTGGTGTGAAGTATTTAGGGAGGGGAAGATGTGATCGGTCACAAATGAAAAAATCACCAAATGTAAGGGCACAAACACAAAAAAAACATCGAATATAGTTTGGTAGGTCGTCGGTCTGTCTAGGTGTAATGAATGAGCATGTGTGTGTGTATGTGGTTTAGTGATTTCTTATCAATTTGTATTATTGAATCGGATATTTTCGTGCCAATGGGCTATTATCGACTTGTGTGCTGTACATTAACCTGACTTTCTCCTATCCTTACTATTTCATCTTCCGCTCAGGAAAAATACTACATACCCTTGACTAAACATGTACTATTATATACTGCGCATATAAGCCATTTATTACAGTTTAGTAAGATTTTATCGTATTCTCTCTCTTTCAAGCAAACAGTAAGAAACGGGTGTGTGGTGAGTTATACAAGTTGTTGTAGTATTACTGGAGTATATTTGCCCATTTTAAATAATAACTTGCGCGTAGTTTTCCAAGAATTTTGAAAATAGAACAGACGAAAGGAGTTCTATACTAAAAGGTTTACGTTTAACAAGACACATGAAGTAATAGTAATAATAAACATAATAATAATGCATACAAGCTCTTTTTCGGTCAAATTTTTCTTAGAAAGCAAAAAAGAATCAGAAATAATGATTTAATGCGGTTGCACACACATTTTCCTTGTGTTCCACTTTAAGCCCCTTTTGGGCCAACCGGAAAGTCGACATGAATTTCCTCGTCAGCCACCGTCATCGTGATCATGCAGGGATTGCATGCAAGGACGATTTTTCTATTTTTTGTCCTCAGTTTTGCTCAAAAAAAGGACATGGTTTCCCTTCCGTATGTATAGCACATCGTGAGGAAAGTACAGGATTGAGCTCGTGAGACGAAATGACATAAAATAAAGTCAAAATAACATAAGTACCCTCCAACTCTCGCTCTTCGGAGTTTCACTGAAAGCATAACTTAGGGTTTAGGAAAGGGAGAGCCGCGGGTGGTTTGCCCGGAACTGTCTCGCTCAAAGTCCAGGCATGTGGCCTCTTCCGAACCACTGAAACACATCAAGACTCTTCGTTCGCTTTCATAGTTTGCTTGGTGTACTAATGGATATAACAAGACACAATGTCATATTCTGACTCTGAAACATGGAAAACTGTTAAGTGAAGAGCACGAGTGTGCCGCGATGGCTGTGGCAATTTGGTAGTACCAAGGAAAATTTAATGTCTTAATTTCATAATTTTCCAAACAGTTTTGGTTGGACTCGTATGAATTCGGTGTTCATATAGTATGTTCAGTGATTACTATAATCATTCATGTTGATTGCAATTGAAAAGCATAGTTACAGCAAAAATTCTACAAGTTCTAACATAGCGTTTACGTTGCTATTAAGGCTGTACGCTTATTGAGTTCCCTTGAAATGCACTTTACGGAATGTTCTTAAAGATGAGGATTTCAGACTGAAAAATGGGATTTGTAGTCTTTCTGGTTTGAATGTATTGTATTTAAAATATTGCTAATGGGCTTTCTTGGAAATGATTGCAGCGAACCAAAAGTGGTATGAAAAGGAATGAAACGGAGAAAGATAAAAAGAGATGCCTTAATTTTTTGTCATGAGATGCTAGTGAGTGTACATAGTTTAGTGTGTAGCGCAGTACATATAGGAATTTATGACAGTTTGCAGAGAAGTTTGTCTCGGCTTGTGATCCACTCTGTGCCAATAGTCATGTGAACAGTGAACTACTTAACAAATATGATCCAGATTTATTCCTCTCCTGTCCAATGGGGCTCTTTTTGCATTATGAGAATGAGATTCGCCTTTTTGCTCAGTGAAAGAGATCTCTTGGGCAAGTCGCCTCGACACACTAGTAAAAAGGGCACTTATTGAAATCTCCAGCTTGTTTTCCTCTCAGTACCATCTCATCCAAAAAAAACAAGCAATACGCGTACTAGTCACTCGTGCCCCATTCTGTTGCATCCATGCTTTTAGATTTTAGCATAACTCATTTTTTTGCAGTCGTCCCACGAAACATGGAAGAAAAACCAGTTGAGTTGACTTGTGAGTCGTTCCCGATCCCTTGAATGGGACGTAGGAGTAATGGTTTCCCTGTTTTCTGACTGAATTTTCTCTCTTGTTCAGAATGAATGGGTGCGCTTTATGCGTAAATCTATTTGCTCTTTTCTCCCTGTCTCTCCCTCTCTTACTCTTTCCTTTCCATCTTTTCGTTTGCAGCTACTCGTCTTGTTTCACATTTCATGAATACATTTCTACGTAAGCTTTCACCACCACTTCCTTACTGAATTTCCTTCGTCTGGACTGACTCAGAAAAACATCACCTGAATTACTGTTTCCACTCGTGTTCATGAACACAACCTTGGCATTTATACGAAACTGTATTTCACACCAGAAATGCACTTGGAACTGTTGAAACCTTGGAACACCCATGTTTTACGTTTGTCTTTTTGGAAATCTAGTCCGTTTGTGCACTGTGCACTCTCCAAATGAAACAGGATGTCCTATATAAACCACAGGTTTCTGAAGGATATGACAAAATTAAAATGACTAGGCGCACTTGAAACTGTTGTTTACAAGGAAAGATGCAGCTGCACCCGCCATTGCGTTATGGTCATTACACACTATGAATATTTTGGGGCAGATGCAGTCCGTTGCGTAGTAATTGCATCTCCTGCTGTTTTATGGTTACAACGTTTACAGCTGAGTGCATTTTCTTGGTCTCTTTGTCTCAACCGCGAATGTACCAACTTTCACTGGATTGTTGGATGCACAAAATCCCCAATTTCAATGATAACGCAGCGACAAAAGGCTCAGAGCCGTGAGCCGTGAGGGAAGCAATGACTCTACAGAAGCAACAATGACTCACTCCACAAAAAGTATATAAATCTAAAATAAGATATCCTACATATTTTCACAGAATAAGTGAACATACACGTACATCCTATAAAAAGGCAAAAGGCGAAAATGCAGGTTGTCGGCAGCCATTGCTCTTTTGTGCACTTTGAACCAATTTCCTCTTCTGAAGCATTGAGTGAGGACGAGAGCAACTGAAAAGCAGATGACTGCGTTCCTCAGCCTTTCTCAGACCAAATTCCACTTACCCGCACTCTTCACTCACGTTGCTGATTCAGTTTCTCTCCTGCCCTCAGGTTAGAATTGCTTTTAACGGATTTTGATCTGAAATCTGTGGTGGAAAGTGTAGAACATTCTCTGTCCCATGATTCTAGCACTAGTTTAGTAGTTTTCACGATAACTTGTTCTAGCTGACATATAGCCACAACATTATATCGCACAGATCGTAGGTGACATATTTCCCAAGCTATTTCAAGAACTCATCCACGTTGTATTGTCTCGTCTCATTTTTGTCGCGAGAAAGCAATCACCTAAAAATTCTAATGTATTTAACTTTCCTTCCATGCGTGTTCCATAGCAAACAATTCCACGTTTGGCGTGTCTTGGTGTCTTCATGAGAGAGTCAAAAGTTCGTGTACTTTGTAAAGTCTATAGTGTTTTACGTATTATATGTGGCAATTCAACAACTTGGGCTGTATAAATAAATTCTGCTGTATATTTTCTTTGCAACAAAATGATTTTAGAAATGCAGTTCTCATTTTGAAAATTTTATGGTTGACTTTCTTTCACTCAATGTTGACTAACAAAAAAAACCTGGTTTTGCACGTAGTACAAGCAGAGTACTGCGTGTTTTGTTCTCTGCTTCTTGTGACAAGTCGCAGGGGCTCAAGTCATTTTGTCTCTGGGCTCTCGAGGGTCTCTAGAAATCTTTATTTCTCTGACTCCTTGGCTCGATGGCGAAGAACGTGTGATTTATGATGATGTGATTCTCCTGCCTGAGCCACACTCCTCTCCACATGCAGAGACCGTCGTCCTCATCCCTATTTGCTCAACGCATGCATCTGTATAGCCATAAGGATAAATGATGCACTGCAATACAATACAAGGACATCAGTTCCTGTGCACGCACAATACAAAAAAAAACGCTGTGCACTTTCTCTCTAGATGTTCTAAGAAGGACGACCAGCATGAGCAATTCACCTCACCGACTTTTTTTTTCTCCTTTCTCTCACTATTCCTTGGCAGAGTCAACTTGTGAGGTCGTGTATTCCACCTGCTTGGACTCATTCTCCTTCTTTTGATATCCGCTGCATTTTGATTTCTTCTCCTGCTGGCAGTCGCACTCACTCTTGACTTTCCATGGGTGACAGCATTGTTTCCTCGTCTTTACAGAAGGGTAGAAACGTTGTTTGAACTTTTTTTTCCTCGTGTCCCTGCTGGCTGAAACAAACCAGAGAAAAACGCTTGGATTGTATCCTACTATGCTCTTTCAAGAACAACCCTTATTTTTGTTGTTTTTTCAACGAGAACGGCGTTTTTCGTGGTTTGCCCCTGCCGCAGACACGAAAGTTTTCATGTCTGTGTGTCTGGTCAAAGGTCTCAAAGTTACTTCCAAAATAAAGAATTGAGTTGAGCCTTGTGAGTACCTAAGCACTATAAAATTCCTTAGATATTATCCTACTAAAAACTATATATAAAAAAGGAAAGTTTAAAAATTGAAACCTGTGGAGAAGGAAAGGGGAAAAAAGGATTTCATCGATGAGCGTTCTTAGGACTTGAACTTCAAAAAGGACAGCATATTATGCTCCGTACCAGCATACGTAGTGAGATTACAATAGTAGCTGTGTATATATCATACGGTGAAACGAATTCAATTCTTCCGGAACAGCAAGCAATTTACTACAGGCGTTACGTGTATTGCTACTTTTGTCATTTACGCACAATTTTTACGCACTCAAGCGACATTTGTCCGTATGGTTGGAAGTTGGAAGAGTGTTTTGCTTATCGTACTTCAATCAGGGATGGAATGAGGAAGGCAATAGGTAAATTAGTTTTGATTTGGCTTAGGACAGGAATTAATGTGCTTTGCACTGCACGTATGCCCTTTTGAGACGTGGTGACGAGGAGACTCGTAATAAGCTCACATGAGCTTGTTACGTAAGGTTTGCTTGTAACAGGCTGAGAGAGCCGGATTTGGGAGCATCGTTTATCTCGATAGCATCGTCATGAGTGCAAACACGTTGTTGGCCAAAAATCAATGTCGCGTGTCTCTCAATAGAGCTCGTTATGACATTTATTTCCTCTTTTGGTGATACTTTGGGACGCTTCTACATTATGCATATTTGCTGACTGACAGTACAATTTGCTCGAGCCTTGTCCCTCCTTGTAATACTCTTCGTCCGAATGTGTACTTGTGTACACGACAAGCGCTCCCTTAACTTTCTTACAATCCATTCTATTCTAATATGCAAACACATTAAGTAGGTGTGCAGTCTGGACAGGAATACCGTTCATTTTGATTTACACACTCAATTCTTCACCTTATTGTCAACAAGCGACACATACTACTTTTATGTACATTTACTCCACACATGCATGTATCCTTATGATTATTAGTGACAAACATTGCTTCTCACTATTGTAGATTGTCGTCTACTTTAATCAAATCAAATAATGAACACTATCAAAATCATCCACAGGTCTGACAAGTATGAAATTGTCATACTTATGTTACTTTATTATAGTATTACATTTACAGCAGTATATTTTTGTTGTAGACCTTAATTTGTTCAGACAACAGATGAAAGTCACGCTAACGCTGAAAATTACTGAAATAACCGTCAACATATTACTAGCCAATTAAATCACTGTTACTGTTGCAAGAGCTCATTCCCATCACTCAAAGCAATATTTTCATAAAAAAAGTGCATGTAGGACTATAAGAGAAAGACAAGATAGTGTTTCTATTTTTATCCTTTTATGGCAGTAGTAACTTCGTAAGTTAGGTTCCTGTATTCAGCACATATGGTGACTTGTAACGAACACTACTTTCTAGAGATACTGACTCCTATTCTATGCTAGCATATTCATTTTGTGGTGTAAGGCCGAAGACAATTTTCAGCTTAAAATCTCATAAACCCAAAGAATAGAATGCGAAGAAGCTGAAAAATGAATGCCGGGAAAAAGGGACGCAAGTGACACTTCACTTTCTCCTTGGCGTCAAGTGTAAGTAGGATGTAGGTGAAGCAGCTCGAAGGAGTAAATGGAGAGGCAAATTGATCCACTGAATCTGCATTATGAATGTGGACAACCTTGGAATAAGTAAACGGGAATAACACAAGCCACACAAAGTTACTTATAGGCCACGCCACACTCCCTATTCATTTCCACTCTTCACGTCTTTGTCCTTTTTCGTACAAACTGGGGAAAGTTTCGTAAACCTTATGAGAAATACATGGCGATGTGGTGTGGTTTGGGGTAGAGAGAAACTTTGAGTAACGTGTTGCTCTTTTCCTTTATATATTGAGTGTAACATTGTAAGTTGGCAAGTAGCACCGAAACACTCTTATATACTATATAAATACGTAATTTTACAACACAAGGAAATGTTGAAGACCAACTTATGTATATACGTAACTATTCCAAGGAACTTTTCATTTAGTATCTAATGGTATAGATGTCTTATAAAAATATATAAAAGCTCAAGTAGTTCAAAATTTTCTTTAGTGCTATCTCTCTGAGAGCTTCATTTTCTTCCGTGCACACAACACATGTACATATACAAGGCAAGGTAAATATAAGCACACCTCTCTGCAGTCTACCAAAAAGGCAAAGAGTTGCACGGTTAAATACACTTAAAATGGGTAATTGTAATGCAACATGAAAGAGCCCAGGAAATATAGAGCAAGGAGCAAAGCAGACTTTTCCTATGTTGCTACATGTCGTAGGAGGAATAGCTTCTTGTCTGGAGTAGTAATAACAACAAGAAAAAGAAGATGAGGAAAGGTGCTTTTTGGCCACTTGTGTACTATGTGTTAGACACACAAGTGAAGAAAGAAAAGACCTATTTCAAAGAAGGAAGTGGGAATGAAGTATAGGAGCATTTCTATGAAAATGCTCCGGTTTTCCCTCTTTCTTATGCGTGTTTGGGCTCTGTGAATCCTAATGTCGTTTCCTTTGCTACTGGAGTTTAATGAATTTTTAATTGGGTGTAAGGTAAGTGTTGCGCCAACATTTTGTGTCGTCGTCACAAGGAAAGTTAGAAAAGCAGTCGTGTTACAGAACATGGCGTATTGTGTCCTCAACGCTAAGTGTTGATATTTATATAATGTTATCATTGAATTATACTCCATCAAAATTGCAACAACAGTATTAAAAAAAGTTCGTTTTTGAGGGTGGAAATGTTTTTGTGCTCTTTCTAACTTTAATTCCATTTTCAGGAGAGCTATCTGAAATGGTTCATATTTGCTTACGGAACTACATTTTCTATTCAAAATTAAGTAATACTGTACGATTGCGATTACATAATTATGGTACGTTTTATTTTATTGTGACTTTTAAAACCCGTACATATGATTACATGTTGAGAGTTGTATTAGTACCAAGGCACTGTGGTACATTACAGAAGTGTTAGGACTAAATTTGAAATTTACATCACAGCGTAATGCAATGACGGAGAATAAATGGAAATTGAAATGAAGCAATTCAAGATGTCATTTGTTTTGCGGAGAAACTTTCGTTTTGTAGGTAAATGAATGGTAATGTAATGAGTGTTGGAAGGAAAGAGCAATAGTAAACTCACAACATTGCTTTCTGGAGAGGAAAAGGAAGTTGAGGTTGAGGAAACGTTTCATCAGAGATGCTAACGAATTTGGACAGGATGGAGTTTTCACACCTTGCAAGTGATTTGGCTTTGAGAAATTGCCAAAGAAACTCCTTCATTTCCAGGCGACAATATCATGTCCTTTAATAGAAACGAGGTCTCAGGAAAAGTTGGCGTGAGGAAACAAGTAACACACCTTTTTCCTTCCACCACCCTATTTGAATTGCACACAGGGGGTCTGAGTCTCTAAGAAGAATCCAATCTAAACTCCTTTTACTTCAAAATTTCAAAGGAATTCTATTTTTTTCATAATTTTTCGTGCAAGTCGATTGCTCTTTTAACATCGAATTGGAGTAGTACATACAAACAGTTTTACTAGAATTTAAAAAAGTATTTGCAGTTGAATGTTCTGAAAGACACAGAAATTATTAATACAAATGTATTAGAAATATATAGTAAAATTTGAGAAGACTTTTTTTTAAATGTTGGTATAAAATTTGTACGAAAGGCGACATTACAAACTAAACGTTTGCTTTAGAAAAAGAGTATTCATTTAGGGTTGTACAATAACCGTATTCAAATCTGCTGAAAGCCTTTGTGCTCGTCGCCGTGGGGGGACGCAAAGAGAAAAGAAGCTGAACTCGTTGTCACTGTCCCACTTGTCTATTCTGACTGTTCCTTTTTGTGGGACGTTAAATAAGAATTTGTTGAGGTATTTTGAAAGTTATGTTTAAAAGAAGGAATGAGGACATTTTGCCATAGCTAAAAATAAGTCTGAAGGAAGAGAAAGTATGTTTACGTGCAAATGTAGAAATGAGAACTTTGAAGAGAGCACGAGCGAGTGAGTGAGAGTGGGAGAGGGAGAAAGTCTCGTTTTCTTTTCTGAGTGAGTAAAGCATATAAGGAATAAGGAGGGTCGGCGGCAGGGAACGGCAGACAAGCAGGTCGTATAGTGGCGGGTTTTTGTGTACATGAGTGTGTGTGACTGAGTCGATGTTCATTTTCTGTTCTCTTTTCTCTGGAATCACTTTATTCTGCATTCTAGAGAACTCTTCTCTCACTCTCTCCAAAAGCAAAGGAAGCATAATTTAGTAAAATATAATACGTATTCATGCGTTGTCGTCGACCATTATGTCACATTATTGAGGACAATTTTATGAATTTTAAATGACTACTTGTTTAAGACATGAGATGTTCCCAAAGCAGGTATGTACAGAACCATCATGTCTCTCAGAATGTGCCATTGTGTACCCATTTTCCTCTCTAGTCAACGGTAGATTTCCTTTAAATTGCGCTACTCCTCTGTAACTCAAGGCACATTTTCGCTTTCTCTCTCTCGCTCTCTCTGTCTGTGCAACCTGTCTTCCTTCCTGCTCCGTCAGGTCCTTCAGAACATCGAAACGGTCTCAGTCAATTTACAATGTCCAAAATGGGGATTTACTACCGTCCGACGACCTAAGTAAAGAAGAAAAAAACCTTCTTCCTTCGTTCCCTTCCTACTTTCTTGACTGACCATCCTTTCTTCCAATCTTCCTACAGTCACACTTAATGTCCATATTTGTTACTTGTTCCCTCAATATCTTCCACATTAGCTTCTGCCACTGTCAAGAAGTCACCTGTAATCTGCAATAGTTACTTGTTAATGTTCTATATAAATGGATCCATGCATATTGCAACACCCATCTACTGTACTAAAAATACTACCTTTGGATTCCAGGCTCTACAAGGTTCCTTATTAATGTTGTATACAGGGGATGCAACATAATAAGTACTATACACTTTTAGACTCACAAACTTAAAATACGATAATAATACAAAATACCACTAACATTAGTTTGCTCCTGTATACTGTCGTATTAACCAGGCATGTGAAAGGGGAATAGGAATATAAGAAATGGCTAAACAAACTGCACCGATGTTGATGCAAAACGAATAAACTTTTCGTCGCACGACTTACTTCAACTGGTCGTGGGAAGACGAAGACATGAAGCATAATGTAAAGTAAGAAAAGACGAGGTTGAGATGAGAACAACATTATTTGCATTACAGCATGTTGGCATGGTTTGACTGTGTAGAAGTTGCTTGTGTGTGCGGACTCGAGGGAGTCATATTTGCAGCTTCTCATTATGAAGATACGCCAGATGAAAATGTCTATTGAGTGAGAGTTTTGCAATAAGACGATACTCCTGTGTCACATCTCTGCTCGGGCAAAGTGTGTTGCCCGGTTTCGTTTGTTCTTCTTTCCTTCTCCTCCTCCTCCGCTTCAGTTTTCTTCAGTTAAATCACAAAGTTGTCGTCCTCGTCAGCTTTTCTTTTCCCCTTGTTTCAAAAAGTCATCTTTTAGTCAACATTGCTCATAAGCACGAGGCGAAACACATTTTGAGCGACGTGAAGCATAAAAGATGTGAATGTGTGCACACGCCTCTGTAAGATGCCTATTATACACTAAGAATAAAAGGTCCATCGTCTTTACATAGAATATCCTTTAGACCGTGTATGTTGTTCATACTTTTCACAAATCAAATTTTAAATAGCACACAGTACAAACACACTGCAAATATTAAAATTTAATATAAAATTAAATTTCTAGTCAGGCTGACTGGAGATTGCCAAGAAATACTGAACGTTATATACAAAGGAATTAAATGATGTGTCCTTTTATTTGCTTTTGAAATAGTTGAAAGTAACACAAGTGGAACAAATTTATTTATATTTGCATGTAGTAAATGTTCCAACTAGGAATGTATTTAAAAGGAATTCAAGAGGGAAGAAGGGGTTGAATGCCGGATTTTTTTTTCTGTATCTCTAGAGACTTATAGGAGATGTGGGATTGCCCCTTTTTGATGTTTATTGTAAGCTAGACTAGCCGGTTTAGAATCGAAATGTATGTATTAATAGTAATCCTTGAGTTAACTATGCATAGAGAGAGAAGACAGAAGTCGCAAAGAAGAATGAGCGTATGGGGGTGTAATGGCAAAATTGGCGGCGTAACTAAATTGAGAAGCATAAGACACAAAAGAGGCAAGACGAGGAAAGGCAAAGGGCATGTTGCAAACTGTGAAGACGCAAGCAAAGTGCTCAAAGGGTCGTTTTCTTCGTGTGTGTATGATCTGTTTGAGATACGATGACGACGTTGAGCTTCTGGCACGCACACCCTTTCACACTCATTGCAAATGGCTAAGACTGGCTATATATATGCAACATAAGAGAGAAAGTGCATTGGACCACTCAGCTTTTACAAGATAATGTATAGAAATGCAATGCATGCCGAAAAGCAATTTTAATCCTTCCCTTTTCCTCATTTCTCCCTCTCCGTCTGCCTCTCCGGGTAGGAATGAGTCTCACTGGGAATTTTTCCTGTGTGTATATCTCCATGTAATTTAACCGGATGGAAATGGATTATTAAAATTTTAAAACATTTTCCGTTCATCTCAAAGGGGACACCGGCTCAACTGCTCAAACTCATGAGCTCATCTCAATCGAAAATGTTTCTCCGCTCTTTATTAACTTATTCACTCCAACTTTTCATCTGTGGCATCATCATGCACCCGCAACGACAATTTAAAAAGCAGCAGGTTGCACACGCACAGAATCTCATTCATAACTTTCATTTCATACTAACTAATGCACTGTTTATTTGTCTGAGTAAAACGCTTACAAAAGTGCCAAGTCTACTATCCCATTTTACAACTTTCTCAACAGCAAGTATTATTTTTTGATGAGTTTCCTAATTCAAATTAGACGTAATTCTCTTTAGATAATACACGATTACATCTGAATCTTCTGCTTCCATCTCTTCAAAGCCTTCAAAATCCAATAACCAAAACCATCGATGACCAGTCAAACCTAAAGTGATAAGTACAAACTACAAAGTATTAATATTACACTGGTTTATAGTATTTTCCCACAGAACTTTAAACAAGAAAGCCTTAAATCGTGATATTAAAAGAGAATTCTTTTGGTAGATAGATGTTTTGACCCTTTGGCAAAGGAAGACATTGTCGTCCAATTATAGTTTTTGACTTCGTTTTTTTTGGTGACTTTTTGAAAAGCGGACGAAGGAGAGAAGCTCAATTTCCTATTTCTCTTGGTTCGCTTGACTTTGTCGTAATCCTTTGCGTCTCCCTTGCCACCAGAAGAAATCCTCTACTACTTCCCTTCTTGCTCCTTTGGAGACTTGCTCTTTTCTCTCTTCTTCCTTTCTGTGTTCCACCTCGTCTTCTTGTGATGTCTGTTCCTCAGTCCAAAAAGGGAATCCCAGTTGGCCATTTCGTCTGTATTCTTTGATCTGTCAACCCATCATGCATATGCACATTCAACAGCCAAGTCGCCATGCTTCATGTGCTCCAAAGTCAGTCGCACGCTCTTCACAGTTCGCTCATGTGAGTCCAAAAAAAAGTCCGTATGTTCCTCTCTGCCTTTCAGATGTTTACATGCATTTACATGAATTTCTTCTTCCCTCTCTTACTTTCTTTGCATTATTCCTTTCAATTCGCAACAATCCATCATTCTGTGTACTTCAAAACAATAGTGCATTGTTTTGAAATGGAACTTCACCATTGAAGAATTAATATTTACAGGAGAAGTTGTAGCAAGATTTATAATAATTTAACAATAACAGAAAAAATGTTTCCTAATTATAATTATAATATTAGTTATTAGTCGCAAATAAAGTGCAAATAATATTTTCAACAGTCATTCATTGTTCTATTTGCACTTAATTTAATGAAACCTAGAAATAAATCGCTAACCATTTTGCTTCTGATTTTTAAGCTTAATATTTAATTTGATGTGCACTGAACAGTCGTATTTTTGACGTTCTCAAACCAACAATGGCAAAATCTTAGCTGGATATTTTTTTAAAAGAAAGAATGATTCTTGAAGTTTGAGTGAGGAAGACTCGATTTTTTCTGCTGATATGTGCAATACATAAAAAGGAAAACGGACGTTTCCTTCCTTGAAGTTTGTTCAAGGATGAAAAAACATGTGAGACCAAGGAGAAGGCGACGTACGCCTCGACTCACCGAGAGTCCCCTGAAGTAAATCTCTGTTTGCTCTCACACGATATCAATCCGAATTGCTTTTATAATGGGCCTTGCTCAGTGGGAATTTCTTTTTCATTTTTCTCCTTCAGCTGTATCACATCTAACACAAAGACAAAAGAATAATCCTACATGCAATTTGCATACACTTCTCCATTTTCCTCTTTGCTCTTGTGCTCCATCGAGTACTAAAGCTTCTCTTTGAGGTGAACACCAATAAAGTTTCATTCAAAATGCTGACGCTTCCATAAGCAAATTCAATCCATTTAATCGACTTCACGAAACGTGCATGCTTATACGCTAGCGCTACTCTCACCTGTGTAAAGCCCCGAATTCACATTCGGTATTTCTCTAAGAATTCCTCTGTAGTGCATAATGTGTATGGAGAATCACAATTTTTCTCATAATTGTTGTTTATGTTTTACGTTGTCATTATCCAATTGTCGAATCGTGTCGTTTGTAGTTTCATTTTTGGTATAAACAACGACGGCGACGCAAAGGAAAAAAAATTACTACTAAAAGGATGAAATGTACAGGAGCGGAACTGTAGAGTACTGGCATTATTATTGATGTAGTGTTAGTTTGATTGACTGTTCATTACTGAATGTAATACTTACTATGCAGAATGCAGAACATTGGAGTCACACACTAACTATTATTAAGGTTCTTGGTTCGTGTTGAGTGGCGTTGTTGAGAAAACGTCCCACCTGAATTGAGTGAGATTGAGAGATGCCGTCGTCAGTCGTAAACTAATATTTCACGTCAAATGGGAGAAATGAAGGGAGACAGAAGGAGGAAGCAGAGAGTGGAAGACTCAACAGCTCAAACGAGGCGCGGTCTGGAAAAGAGAAATAAATGTTATTGACAGGATCCCGTTAAGTAGCTCAAATGCTTTTCATATACACAACCAACTGATACTTATTTTGTGCTGACTTTCTCCCTTTCTCTTTTGAGCTGTGCGTTCCGTTGCAACGAACAAAGTTTGTTAGTGGAATCAGTCTTCCATGTCATGTCAAGCCAAGAGTCCATGAGTCAAGTCACTCATCGCCAAGGATTTGGACTTGGACCGCCTTGTAATTGGCCACTGCATCTGACTTGGGATAAATTAGCTTTGTGTGCCCTTGCTACTTCTTCTCTCTGTCTCATTCATTCACTTCCTGTGCTTTTTTTTGACTAACTAAACTCAAATCATGAGAAATGTCGAAAAAGTCACTCAAAGCTTTCACTAGGTCATTATATTGTTTGGTGATTGTGTCTTTTTGACAGTGCACCGAACGAAGACAAAGCTGTGCAATTTAGTCGACGGAAACAAAAAAATACTCGAGTTCAAATTCAAAAATTTCATTTCCTTCATGTTTCCAAAGAAAGCAAGCAAAATTTATGATTTCTAAGACCATTTTTCATTCTTCACGTTTTATGCTTGTAAACAGCAAACGTGTAGTATATGAGACTATGGACTCATTACGAACCTGTCTCCCTCCTGCTCTCCTTCTCCTCTTTTCTTTTCTGGATTATGTCTACATCGTGAGTTGTGTATTCTAAGAGTTTCGTTTTATAAATTACTTCCGTCTATAATCATATTTACACACAGGAGAGGCAGGACGTTTAACAGTTTCAACGCTTTCCGCATTCGTTATACGCACTTAATTCTGAAACACAAGTAAGCGAAAGCATTGAGCATAGCAGCCAGTTTGTTATTTTACTCCTACGTGTGTACATGTACTACATACAAGGTACGGACCTGAAATTACATAGTATGAACGTATTTTGGGGTGTCCTTCTTTGTCCTCGTCTTCAAACTATAACATGTTCTTTACTTCTTTGCATGTTTCTCACACAGATTCCAAAAAATTCAAAGGAGTCTCTTTTCCATGTCTCTACTTTTTTTCTTTTCTCCACCATCTTCTGCCTTTTTTGGCGGAGGTGTACTGTTTGGAATCAACCCGCTTCTAAAATCGTACAGAGTAGACTGACTTGATGTAAGAAAGAACTGCTTCATATGGACAGAGTGAAAATGCGGGGAAAGCGAAACACTCTGAAGTCTGAAGCACATGAGACTTTGAGACTGTAACTTGTGCATTGTATTATACATTACTACGTCCATTTGACAACGAGAACGCACGAGGACTTCCAGCAGTTATATATGTCATATCCAACTCACCACACGCTACGTGTTTCTTCATGAGGATGATACTAACTTTCTCTTCATCGCAAACACTACTAAAGCAGACGAAAAAAGAAGAAGTATCTATAATGTTACTGCGGCTGCTGCTTCCGTCTTCTGCTGCTTGTATTTCCAGACACAAGACACGACACGACATTACTCTGAATAGAAATGACACTTTTAGCTATACATGGAGAACCATTTTTCTCCACTTTATTACACGATTAGGTCCCTTTACTTCTTCCTCGAGTCTTTCGGGGCGTGCTCTACCAGGGCAAGGCCAAAGACAAAAAATATGAAACAACCATTGGAACTGAAACAAGCTCTTGTTTTGAAACGTAAACGAAAAATATGGATGTGATCGTTTGTCTCTTTCCGTTTTTGTTAAAACGGTTCCGCGTCCATACGTTTTGCATGACACGGCTGGAAAAAAACGTTTTTCACAAGTGCTTCTTCTTCTTCGTCGTCTTTCTTTCTTCTTTTCAGTG
>JABASF010000670.1:0-34626 GCA_019776145.1 Harlomillsia oculata
TTTGGCTAGGCTACAAAAATAAGACAAGGGAAAGTTGTCTTGGTCGTAGTAATTTTGATGGACTTTTTGTAGGGTTTCTGTCATAAGCAATCATATCGGTTTTTATTTCTTCCAGAGTAATACCCGGGAAATGACGACGTCAGGGAAGCCATTGTAAATAATCAAAATAATCTGTGAGATGAGGCGACATAAAAAATCTTAATTAAACAGTCGCCACGTAACGAGCGGGTTTACACCCGAATCGTAAACTTTTACTGTTATTTCTCTCATTTCGAGGAAAACGGGTAACATGAAGCTTATCCGGATTTCACTCAAATCATTTCCGACAGCTAATTGCCATTCTAGTCAACCTTTCAATTACACGCTCTGTGCCATTCATTTTCATTTTCTTCCTTCAGAAATGTAAATAATGAAAACCCAACTGTATTTATTTATTTTTCAGACTAAATTCATTTTTAAAAATTGTTATAATGGCACTATTCTTATTCAATGATTTACTACCTCGTTTTCCTTTTACATAACAGTACATTACCGAAGGTAAATCGAAATGGGTACCTTGGGACATATTCATCACGACAAAAGGACCTGAAGTAAATAAAAAACCCGGGTGATTGTGAGTCTTCTCCGTATTTGAAAAACATTGCAACTGTCTGTTCTTTGAATAATGGCTTTGTTCACTCGATTATCCTCTTGAATCTCGACTCTGGAAAATGTGACAAAATAATGCCTGAAACAAAAGTAACCATCCTTTTTAGCTGAATTTTTTAAAATGTGGTAGAAATATCTGAAAATTAGAAATGCAGAGTGAAAACTGATACTGTTCTCTCGTATCGACAACGCAACGTGTTGCACATAAAAGTATCATACGCGTGTGTAGCATAAAGGATACATAAAAAGACCCGAGAGCGGGAAGGCGGAATCCCTTTAATCTTGCAATTCGGTCGACTGACCAAATTGAATTGGCCAGTTTATGTAGGAAGAAAGTCTCGGACTCGAAAATGTAATCAGCGTCCACTCTCGTTCACAATGGAAAACGCACCGAGTGTTTCCCGGGTAGGACATGACACTCAGTGAGTTTGTGAATGCGGGAGGATTATCATCATTACATAAGCTAGTCGAAAGGCATTGGAACGGAAGTGAATGAAGGGAATTGACCAAAGGCTCGTTTTCATTCAATTTGTCTTCATCATACAAACTTAGCGAAAAACTCAATTCATGGGCAAATGCATGCATTTTCTCATCCTTCCCCAAGGGACGCGATGGGGAGGAATTGCTGCCACATACACACTTGCACTACCCGGGAGAGGAAAAATTGGGGGGTTCAAAGTAGTATATAGTGGTATCATACGTTTATATTTTCGTGTTTTGATGGACCCGTCATCATCCCCGTATCAAAACTTGGGTTTTTTAGGATGACAACTTGCACCCACAGTCATTTTTTGATGTGACTTTGTCATATTCACATTTTTCCTTCAATATTTTTATTACGTAAACGGGACAGGAAAAGGTAAAAAAAGAGAGGGAAGAAACCCGGGTGCTAAAAAGTTATCACCTCTGACAAGAGAAGAAGGTGCAGTAAAAGGTAATGGGAGAAAGCATTCTCATAAAAACCCGGGACACAGCAGCTCATCAACTCGTTCCTGGGTCATAATGGAATGACAATATGACACAATGACAAAATGGCATGGGTTCCCATCAAAAAAGGCTCAGGAGGTTGTAAACATCCGAGAAATGATCACAAGCTTTTCACCACAATATTTTTTAAGATATACAAAGTGCAATAGACCATCCGAGGGAGATTTTTACCCGGGTATTTCAACTACCCTTGGTTTTACTATATATTTAAAGACACCGGACGTTTTTTGCCAAGTTCAAATAATATGAAAGAAGCGCATTAAAGAACGATTGACACCGAATGTGTCATGTCACGTGACCCTGTTTACCATTTTGCTCTTTGCCGAAAGCATGAGAAGCTGTGACAATAATGACAATGAAAATCGTCTCGGATTGTAATAGGATACTCTCAGTCCGTCATTTTGATGAGATCCGATTTTTGCCCGGTTGTTTGTCTGCGGCCACACGTCGTCCAACTCTCCTTGTCAATCAAACGCAAGAAACAAAAGGGGAAGAAAGCCGCACTGCCGCACACAGAGGCTCACTTTCCACATCATTCAGTCTCATTCCTCATTCACACGCGTGTTTTAATGCTTTTTTAAACATGGGCGTGTAAATCGTCTTTTGATGCTTAAAAAACCCGGGTGAAAATCGCCCATCCATCCGAAGGGAACGTGATGAATCAAATCACCATTATGTAAAAAGAGAGAGAGAGTCTCTCGGGTTTCTTGTCGTTTGTCAATTGGAGGTTTTGCAATGACACGCGGCAGACGGACAAGAGCTCTATGAGACTCAAGACCCGGGTATCTTCTGTTCACCCGAGTTTTTCTACGTTTGAGGATTTCTTTTTCAAGTGTCTCCTTTTTTGTTCAGACTTTCAGATGTAACAGACTTTTTTACCAGACTGTGCTTTATGGCACTTGACGCACAACGTTGACTTTCATTTGTTTGACTTTTTTCGGGGAAATAGGGAAAAAATCGGGATTTTCATGTTCGGAGCTCAAGTACCTTGTTATGTTCGTATTTTACTGTTTGATGTTTCTGTCCTTTAGAGTTTGTCTTCTCATTCAAAAAGCATACAATAAACACAAAAAGGTTCGAGTAATGGCTGTGCTTTGGATAGTTTGCTTTTTTCTTTACCCGGGTATTTACTTGTGTTTTCATCGGGGTTTTTCGAGGGATTTTGAAAAGTCTCAGATTACGATATGGTGAGAAATCCCCTTCAACTTGCTTGTTATTGTTGGGATTACGAGTGATTATCGGTGTGAGTGTGGCATGCCATGATGATGAAAAGGGCAAAAGCAATGATTGTAAGTCAACAGAAAACCCGACGGTCGACGGGTGCCGTGGTCACTCGCCATTGTTTGCTTAGCAATGTGAGAATCATTTTCTCACCAGGAACCGGGAGCAATCGGTGTTTTCACCAAACCAGCTCATCAAAATATCGTTTTTCAAAGCATCCGTCAATTTACATACAGATTGAACTTTTGATCCATTCCGATTGCTTCGTCAAAATTCAAAACACCCGTACATGCAAATTTTTGAAAAGTCGCTTTTGAAAACGTGAAACGATGGGACCCGCTCCCTGAAAAAGTGTTTGCAGATTGCCGTAAAAAGCATGTATTAAATTCGGGGGTGTACATGTATACGGGCATTTTTTGCTACTTTCAAAATTGACCTTAGGGTTGACGGAATAAAAAGTTATTCACCAAAGTTGATCCCGACGCGTAAAAAATTTACTTCTTCGAGCATTACGCACAATTTTGATCTTATCAAGAAGGGATGCGAGGGAAAATCAACCCTTTCCCCGCATTCTACCCGCAAAAATAATGTAGCATACATCCGACAAAATGAAGAGATGATCTGACCATGACCATTTCCTTAATCTGACTTTCTCGTCGAAAGTCTATTTTTGGTACATCTCCCGCATCTTTTTACGGGTAAAAATATACGGGTAAAACCATAAAAAATATAAAAGCTTGGAGTCGTAATTCCCATGGGATGTGTAGCCAATTCCCTCGTGTGCTATTTCGCATTGCAAAAAATTATGAATGTCGATAATGGCATCATATCTTTTAGCAAATATTGGCTTTTTTATCTGTATCCGTTTTTTTATTGCCATGTTTTATCTTCTTTATCAAATTTCCGCCGTTTTTATTTCTGCTATTCCTTATACATTTCAGTTGCGAAAAAAATTGAATAAACTGGATTATATTTGCTATTTGCACAAAAGGACGCAACTTTCAAGATGGCCTCCGCGGAGCATGGTTTTTAAAGTACTCGTGAAAGCCGGTCGGAAGATTTTGAAAGTCTCTTCCGGATATTAAAGTTCATTAAATTGAAAGGCGGGACAAAGAGCCGCATCGTAAATTTTCTTATAAATTGACTCTTTTGAGCAGAGTGAAAACAGATGCAGACGACAAAAGTCAAGAAAATGAGCGATTAGGGCAATTAGAGTTAATTACAGCGAGTGATTATCTCATCCTCTCCCTCCTCACTACTGCACACAGTCATTTTGAACGCAACAGCTCATTCGGGCTTTTCTCCAGGGAATTCCTTTTGTTTTTTGTCATTTCAATCGAGTTATAGCATAGTCGATAATTGGAGTTCCAGTTCTTCCTTCTCCGTTGTTCATTTGTACGGTTCAATTTGCTTCACTATACACGACAAAGAGTAGCGACTGTACGAAAGTCGCTACGACAAGATGTCGTAAACTTACGATCCTCGTGTCATGAAAGTCTCCGAAAGGTAAAAAGAAGAAAAGCGGGACGTAAAGCAGGGAAGCAAGCTGTTTTAGGAGTATTCTGGGAAAAGTGACTAAAGTGAATTTCCGACTCGAATCAAAAACCAATTCTGGAATTCTTACGTAGAAGATCTAATTGCGACTGTGTGGGAAAAGAAAATGGAAAGTGTCTTCATTTCCTGTTCTCAGAGGAGATCAGGGGCAAGACAGACAGACATCATTTCGTATGTCCAAAAGAAGATGCGCTTTGTGTGAGCGAGCAGCTTGCTGGAGTGCAGTGCTGGACGTGGAAAAAGTCACTGGATGCAAAATTGAGTACGTAATAAAATCGTGTCGTAAATTGACCCATGCGACATGCCGCAGTGCAAAGAGTGCATTTGACATTTACTCCGATTTCAGATTTTCCGTGGATGAGTCAGGTTTCTTCTCACTTTGGTTCTAGTTCCAGTCTTCCAGCAAAGCATGACATTTTGGTTTGTTTTCCTCCAGAAATTATCTTTGTGGATTTTCTTTTTTTCCAAGGGTCAACTTTCCTGTGTTTCAATACTAAATTTTCCCCTTTGAGTCCTTTTTTTGAGTGTGCATGCAGGGTGTCATAAAAGGCGCACGTGCCCATCTCATCGTGTGCAGTGCACTGAGGGTGTCCATCGTAAAATGGACCATCGCCTTGTCATTACATGTCTCATGATCAATTCCAGTGCGCTGTGACCGTTCCAGAATGGACAACAACAACAATATATAGCACAGATTCTTTTTGAGGGATTTATTGGGGAGTTGGGGCGAATTTTCCCTTGAATCAATAACCCTTTGCATCGTCCTCGTTCACAATAACACGTTTTTTTAAAGTGCCTTTTTTATATGACGTCATTCTTTCGTGTTATATATGTTTAAAAAAAGGTAATTGTTGAGGATTATGGCATTTTTGCTATTGTTACCGTCATGATTTGTGATCAAATAGCAACTGGACTAATGACGAAGGGGTACAAAACCGAAGGACAATAATCCGGGATTTTTATTTACGATTTAAAATTGCATAGGAGTGAAAGTCAAAAAAGGGTGTGTTCGTAATGTGACGTACAAAAAGCATATTGTATTGTGTTGCATTGTATTGCGTCCCGTTTAAAATATTTTCGGAGGATTCGGAGGATCCGAATCATCCAAGTTGCGGTGAAGTGTGAACGAATTCGCTCCTCTCCACACGTTTTTATTGCAATTTCCACTTTTCATTTGAACTGAATGCAGTTTCATTGTGTCGGGTCGTTGAACACGACCAACGACTCCTTTCCGGTATCCCTTTTACAAAAATTCTCATTTTAAACTGGAGTATACTTTACTTTTCTCCTTTTTTTGAAATTGAAAGTGCCTTGTTGTTGCTTTTCAATGATTGTCCATTTTTAAAAAAAGACTCTAATGTGATCGCTTTGCCAAGCCACACACACGGCGAAATGCACAAGCGAACAGTCCTTTTCACCAAAAACATTATGGGATAGTTGGGACGTCGCGTTCTGGACTTGGACCGAGACTTATAGTTCAACATTGACGCAATTTATGAGGGAAAGGGCCTTTTTTTCATTACAAGAGACTTTGTAGTACAAGTGCACTTTAAAGGAATGCGGGAAGAAAATATTGTACCCGGGAGTCTCGCCCATAAATTTGTTAAGAACATAGTCATAAAACCGTGGAGGAGACGATGAAGCCACGTGTGTCACAAACCTGAAAGGGTGAGGAGGTCAAGCCGGAGTACAAATCTTCGTTGACAACCACCGATCATTGGAATGACTGTGACAAGTCGTCTTCTGTGTCTGCTTGTCACTCAGGAAGACATAAAGGGACCCGTTCCCTACGAAATCCCCGAGTGTACGTAAATCTTGTTGAGAGTGTAAATGTCTTGAGGACATTCCTCGTGCGGATACGCTCTGTTGACACTTTGTCCAATACATTTCCCTAACACTGAAATCCCTGTTGACATTACTTTACTAAATTAGACTAGTTAGCTGTACGTCATTTGATCCTTTCCACTACTACAAAAAGCCGGGCGCTAAGGGACACTTTGCCAACATATCGGCTAGATTGATATATTTGCTACTAAATAGCAAACGATCGGCCCTGGCCGGGTAGGCAAGGTTCCAGGAAAAATGGAGTGCACTCCGGATTTTTGACATGAATGCGTTCCCGTGATTATGCTTTTGAAGAGATGGACGAAAAAGTGCAAGTGCTCCGAGAGGAGCCGAGTGATCAATCAAAAACTGGAGATTGACTTTTGGACATTTGGACTTTGGGTGCTCTTGTCTTGCGTCCGAAGTTGGCACCGAGCACCAAGCCCGAAAAGACAGATGAGATTTTTCCCTTGTGAATCTCATCGACTCATCATCATCTGTTATCTCGTTACTTGTTCTCATTTTGGGACTAGTGAGATGATCTTAATGCAACTTGAGCCACCCACGCACTTTGTTTCGCTCCAACGGTCCTTTCGGCAGCAAGGACATTCCGGATTCATTTCCGGTTTTTTTGGTTTCGATCAAGATGACTGATCGTCTACTATTTTTGAGAGGGGAATGCAATGGGTTGTCCTTTTCTGATTCAGTCCTGTTGTCATCGTCAGTCGTGTCGTGTCACTGTCCATGGCCCGAAAAAATGGTCACAGCGTGTCAAGTCACGTGTTCATTTTTGTGGTATTTTTCTGAAAGGACAAGGAATTTGGAAATTGAATGCAATTAAAATGGGACGAAGAGTCGGGCCTGTTGGAGCCGGTGGATTGTGTGATTACCTCTACAATTTAATTAAGGGTTGCGACGATTGAATGCAAATGAGAGTAAAGTATTAGAAATTATATATGGAAAAGCAAATCTAAAGCAAGTGAGAGTGCGGGAATAGTATGTATACACCAGTGATTAACTCGCTTGTGGCCTCTACTCCTCCGCACTTCACCCGGGTATTTTCCCTTCTCGATGGGCATCATTGTTTCATTTGCAACTGTTTAAATCCGTTCATAGTCCACTTCATTAGAGTTTCTCTCATCTTCACATTCTCTGGCCTTTCATTTACTCGCTCCTTTGCTTTCCCATCCTTTACAATTCTGAAACAATGCCTTTTCTCTTCTGCTACCCTGCTCTCTCCTCATCCTCATCCCGCTTTTGTGTCGTTGTATAGTAGGAAAAGACAAAACCCGGGTATTTCACACACGCTTCGAGAATCTCTAATTGAAATGGAAGGGTGAAACAAGCTGGAGTATCTCCTGTTGTGTGAAAACGCAACCCTTCGCTTTTGTGACATTCCGTGACCAAGTCGATTGAGTTAAGACGCCGTTCCGCTCTCTGAAATGTGACTGTTCGTTCCCTGTTCGTCGTAACGAAAAGTCTATTACGTTATTGTTAGCGAGTGTGCATAACAAGACATGCTCTTTCTTGTGACACTCAGCACGTGTCAACCGGCAACCGGTAGTTCGCATGACACTCACTGAAAAAATGGTAAAAAAGGAATGCACCCAGGCATACAGTCAAATTTATTTTGTCAATACAATGTAGAAATCTGAGTGAGTGACATGAAATGTCAAGTGTCAGCATGCAAAGAAAATTGCCGTCGTCGTCGTCTCGTGTCGGAAGTTGAATGCGACTTTTCCTGACATGACACGACATGGTTGACGACGACAACTCAGGTCGGGTTCGGTGACGACGGCCACCGCCGGGTGGCGGCTATCGTTGAACAGCAAAACAATGTATATAATGACTGTGTGCCCTCCGTTTGATGTAGTTGTTGAGGCTGAGGAGTACATCAAGTAAATTACAGGATGACGTAGGAAAAAGTGGAAATGATCAGTTTTTAATCTGTACGTCTTAAGTCGCATGATTAACGACTTTGTCACGACCCACTGAGAGAATGGAATGAAAAGCACTTTCCTCTGTGTCCTTTGTTCTAAATGGAATTCATAATCCGAATTTCGGAGGACGGCACTTTGTCTGATTGAGTTGAAAGCTCTTCGGTGACATTTCATCTCTCCTTTATTTCATGCTGTGCGAATAATACATTTCTCACTAAGGAGAAATGCCAACCTTTGAGTTTTCTGGAGGGTTACGTTACGTTTCAATTTCAAATTCTGGTTCTAGTTCCACGAGATAAATGGAATACCCGGGTTACCCGTACATTTATGTAGCAGACGTAAACCCTGTGCATCTGTGCGGTAAATCCTGTTTTAATACTGAGAAGAGACAGTTGTCCAAAATAGTAGAGTAGTGCTTTTTGTAATCTTGAAGAGTTTGACATGTCCAAAAACGACGTAAGGTGATCCATCAAATGGTGACATTGGCACGTTGGCCACTTCGGCTTCGTCTTCATATTATCACTATAATCAGAATCCATCCTGGACATTTGGAGTGGACCGAAACGCGAATCGTCATCATCTCATGATCTTGTCGTTGGCCATGTGCGTGTAATCCGCTTAACATCCATCCGAAAAACTGTCCATTCTTGATTTTGACTTTGATGGGCTATGTAATGTCAACAAGTCACAATGATCACTTTACAGCTTTAGCCAAATGAGTTTGCATTCGAATTGGAAGGACACGACACGGCACAGCACCATTGACGAAATTGACGATTATTGGTTTAAGTAGTCGTGTGGGTCGCGATGGTGGTAGTAAATCCGTTCAGTACCCTTGAAGGGTGAAGATTAGTGTATTCTGCTTCGGGATTTACACTGTACATGCCATGGCCATGCATTTCTCGAATTCGGTGCATTTGGCCACGGATGGGAATCTGGTACCGGCGCACGGTACTCACATCCAGAAAACAAGAGCGGAAGCGCCGAACCGTTTCTTTTAATGTTTGTCATAATCATAATCGTAAAGTTTGATTGCTCCTGACGAATAAGCGACAGACACAATCTTCATATATTGAATTGAATCAACGTGAATTTTACCCGGGTAATAATAAGCAGCACAGAGAACTCCGTTGTCTCCTCCAAGCCACGCGACACCCTGTCGAGATCTTCTCTAAGTGTCATGAGTAAATCAGGAATTTAATCCACTGAGTTGTCTCACAAAAATTGCCCTTTTCCGGGGTGAGTTTTACAAAAATATATACGATGCGAGCTAAGCATTACATTACCAAAACCCAAATAAACAATGTGGCTCATTGCCCTCACTTTCATGCTGTTGGGATGCCATTGCAATTTTGTCCCGGGTATTTTTCGGATGTGACGTGACAGCCGTCATTTTCTACGACACATTCATTTGCATAATGGAACTGCATTTACGTACGTATACGTCTTCATCCCGAAAAAAACTATGATAATAATGCGTTACATTTCAATAACTCGATCATCTTCATCTTCTTCCTTCTTCTCAACCCGATTTTTTGCTTCAGGCTTGTTTTTTGTGCGTCCCTTCTTCCAGCCGGGTTTCCTTCCCTTTCTGTTTTTCTGTTTGATTGATCACCAATTTTTTCCTATGCAAATTCAATCACGAAAACGAATACGGAATACATGCTTACAATTTTTTTCTGCCTGTGAGTCATTTTTCAGAATTGTTTTCAAAATTAATTGAACTCTAATATTGTAATTTGTAATGTTCTTATTTAGAAAATCTAGAAAATAAACTCCTGAATCATTTGTATTTTAAAAAAGCTTCTACGTCTACGGGTGTCTTACAGTTTTATATTTTATCCAAGACAAGTTATTAATACATCTCAAAACTTAAACTTACAATACACTTATCTTAATTAATTAATTGCTTAATTTAATAAAACAGAAAGCGTCACTGAAGCAAGCATTTCTGGAACACATTTGCATACGGTTCAATTAGCACTTTTGCAATGTCACAACAAGATGAATGAGTTCAGAATTCAATCAGTCAAAGTTTGATCAGGAATTAAACGATTCAATTAACCCAATTAAAAGATCCTCGTCGTTGTTCCCCGAGGGAACGGTTTTTAGAGTGACGATGACACGTAAAAAAAAGACGATCGCTTCGTTTCATGCATTGATCAAATTCAAATACGAGCCTTGTTGTCTTACATGACAAAAACATTGACAATGTGACAATAAAGCGGAGATACGTACGATAACCTGAGGATGAGACATGAGACAACACGATATGACTGGTTTTGAACCCTTTTTCGGTTGCCCTTCCTATTTAAATTTAGGATTTCGTTTCTAAGGGTCCAGACTTTCCGTACGCTTCAAAGGGTACCGACCGACTACCGACTGTCACCTAACCTTTGTGTCCGGAAAGTCGGAAGGAAACTCTCAAGCCTAAGAAAATTGTTTATTTTAGAGGATCAATTTTTATTCCAAGTGATTTTTCCGAGCTGAACAATCAAAGAGACGCAGAATGAAGAAGAATCCTGATCATTATTACTTGTGTTTTTAATGGTCTCTTGAACAACGGGAATGGACCAAAAGAAAGGTCCAGTCCGTCCAGACAGACATGCAGTTTGTTGTTTTGAGGTCATGCAAAGGGTGACTGTGACAAAGGCACAATGAAACACGTCCCTTTTTGTTGACCAACGAAAAGTGATCTCAGAGTTCCTGACCATTCGATTGCACCATCTAAATCCGGTTTATTCCCACAAAAATACCATTTTTAAAGATGCTACTACTTCTGTGACGTAATATAGTTTGAATGTAAAAATGGTACAAAATAAAACCGGGGGGAAACTGGACAAACAAGCGATAAGGGAGAATGAAAACCGTTGGAAAATTGTTATCAATTGCACGTCCGTTGTGTTGAAAAATGATTGATTTCCTATGCAAAGAAGACGTTAATCATCAGAGGGACTGTGCATCTTCTTCTTCTTTTGGACCAATGCAAAACCGGGGAAGAGTTCAATTCCCACCTGTTATCCGCAAAAAAATTGTATTGTACATGAGAATTGACGTGTGTGTGATTAGGCATGAGTTGATGTAGTCTTCGAATAGTGGCTTCTGCTGATTTCTATCTGTGAGAAACCACCTGCTGCACACAGCTCAGCTCTCAACCCATAGCGCAAAAAAATCATGGTTTATATAAGCTTTGTCTACGGTTTTTCTTCATGATCATTCTCGCACATGTGCGCTGAATGTAAAGTGCAAGTGCAAGTGTGCAAACGGGAATGAGAAACAAGTCACTTTATGCAACGTGTGTAACAGGGTTTTTAAGGGATCTTAAAGTCTCATTGCAGACAGGCAAGTCAGCCTCATCCTTTTTTATACCCTTACAAACACTAACACACACACGACAAGCGGTAATTGGCCTTTGCGTGTGCTTGCTTATACAAGAAGAAGAGACTGACTGGAGAGCAAAAAAATGAAAGACGGAGAGGGACGAAAAAGTCAAACTGCAAAAGTTTGAACACGGCAAAAGCTAAAGAAGAAGAAAGCCTGGCTCGTTTTGTGTATTCTCTGCGTATCGTCTTCATTTGCTTTCTTGCATCTTTTTAAACAAGCTTCCTTGAAGAGGAAGAAGATGAGACAAGTGCAGTGTGTCTGCCAGTCGCACTTACACTTACCACTTGCTTCCATGCCCTCCTCCTCCTCAACACTCCTTTACTACGTCTTTTACGTCTTTTACTACGTCTTAAGAAAAAAAAGTCGATAAGACAGTTCAAACAGAAGATGCAGACACAAGACATAAAAAATGGAAAACAGCTGAGAGAGAAGAAAGCGTGTATTGTCCATTTCTCCAAAGGGGTGGAAAGGAAAGATGATCATCCCCGCTCACTCCTTCATCAGGTGCACCACTGAACAAGGAACAAACAACCTACTACAAAATACAACTTTAACTATATTTTTTGTGTATTTTTTAGTCTCTGTGCCCTTAGGGACTCGGGAGTTTTTTTTTCTTGAAGCCTTGACCGATGCTGAACCTGAAGATGAGATGATCTTTTCAACCTCCTCCTACTATAAACCGCTCTTATAAGATGCATTAAGCATTATGCATGATGTATAATGGCTATCATTCTGGCGAAACTTGCACTTGCTCCTTCCTTCTTGCTCATGATACGAAATCAAAGGAGACATGAGGGCACCAAACACTCTCGACTTGCTTTTAAGGGTCACGTCACGGCACAAGGTTCAAGACAGGATTGAGCTGGACAATGATACAACACGCTGATCTGGAAAACAGGTTGTGGTCACATGGACATGGACACATATCGTTCGTACTCGTACTGTCGTAAACCACACGTTTGTAGTTTATAGAGACGAGGAAGAAACAAAAAAAGCAGGAGCAACCACCGCTTTTGATTTGATTTTTGTCACCACCACAAGACGAAACGTAAACAAACGGGAAGCTGAACGACAGGGCAAATGACATTTCCCTCTCCTGCAATACGTTTTGACAATCGTGTCGTGATTTTGGACACGTCTTTCTTCCCTTTGGGTTCTCTTTCAATTTCCTTGCTCAGGTGTGAGACGTCCATTGTCTAAAAAAGGGGACGAGAACCCTCATTTTCTTCGCTGTAGTCAAATCTATACTTTGCTCCCTGCTTTTATGGTCCTTGATTATCTGTGGCTGAGATGCTGTGTCCTGCATCTGTCCTTTTATTACTCTCCTCAGCACAAATGACATTAACACGAAACGAAAGAAAACCTTCCATTGTGATTTGGGCTTCTCCTTCCTTTGATCACCTGCAGGGATGCACAAGTAGGCTTCCGGACCTTACTTCGTCAAGACAGGTAGCTCCTAAACGTCAATTAGAGCCCTCCAGCTATTGCATAATAAACCAACCAAGCTACCGTTCCCTTGTTTTTTTGTCTTACATGCATTATGCATGTTAAAAAACCATTCTGCGGCTGTCCAGATTCACTTTTTCACCTTCACGGGGCTAGGTACTTTTGTAGTACTACGAACTATACGTCCTTATGCAAAGTTCACTCTTGTAAACTTGTACTTTGTACACAAAATGACCTGTGTCCTGCATGCCTACACTAAAATGAGTACTTACAAAGTGCAACTTAATGAGCCCTGGACCAATTTTTGAAACTATTATCGTTATTTACAATGGTAGAAAAAAAACGTCCAGAAATGACGTCACACAAGGTGTCATAGACTGGAAACAGTCGGAAAGTGCCATTTTTTATTGTAAGTTCAAGTCTGCACGCAATGGAAAAGAGTAGCATGAGCTTGTGTATTTTGTGCACTCAAACTTGCATCTTTCCAGGGAGGTTTCCAAGTGTGCACTGAAAAAGGAAGTCATGTAGTGTTTGAAAGTAGGTAATTTGACTCGGGAACTATGTAATTAAAGTAGGACTAATTAATGATTAGTTCAAGAGGAAAGACGTGCATTACACTGATCACACGAGTAGATTAGCATCATACTTCATATACATGGAAAATTGTTATGGTGCAATACCACATTTTGGGAGTGTACCAACTGTACGAACCGTGCATTTTTCCAAGCTGAAACCAATTTTTTTTTCCAAGAGAGAAAATAATTAAGTCATAATTATTAGTGTTGTTTATTTTTCTGCGTATTTTTTTGGCGAGTGCATTAGCCTTGGAAAAATTTATTGATAATTGTAACCATTTTTTTTACCGTTTTGGGGAGATTGGAGCACAGAGACTCAGAGGTCAGACGCAAAGCATTATAGGCTCACAGCTCATTTACATTTTTTATATGCTGGAAGTCTGGAATACTGGAAACTGAAGAGTTGAAGAAATGGTCTTCGTCTTCATTTTGATTACATTTATGGCGTGTTGCTGCGACGAGCCAAAGGTCACCTCTGTAGATAAGCGTGGAGGGACGATCTCCAGACGTGTTTTACGGGTTTTGGAAGCCCGGGAGCAAACTGCGTCGTGCGTTCGTCTGCTAGAGATTACATTGTTATGATTTTTGGGATCCACGTCTCATATTCTTCCAAGACACTTGAGTTTTGAGACTTGAGACAGCCAACAACCAACCACAAGAAGAAGATGAAGATTAAAGTGTGTGCCTTTGCCTTCGTCTGAACCTTCATAAAAAAAATCCTGAGGGTGACTCTCACTTTGACTTCACATGAAATAAGGTTAAGAAGACCAAAAACCTTTACATTTGCTTTAGTGATTATAATGCTCTGACTTACGTTAGTTGGTGTGTAGTCAAATGACTACTTTATGGCTTTTAGTGCTCGCAAGATTACTTTTCCAGGAGATGAGTCCAGGAGGATCAATCGTCCTTTTCAAAGGGGAGGAAGGATGTAGTATTTACTACGAAAACGAAACGTCTTCAAGACAAAGTCGGTCGGATCCTCCGTCCATCTCCATGCTTCATCGTCTTATTATGCCTTGTCCAACGCAAAAGCAACGTCCACATGGCTCAACCAATGTTTATTTTTAGTTTCTCAAGTACCCCGTACTACGAAATATACTACGACGACACGTCAAAAACTCAAGTGTCATGTCATGTTTGGTTAGTTTAAGGGCTCCTCATCTTCATCGACAGATAACGTGGAGTAAACTGTAAATAATGACTAATCCGGAACTTTCAAATGCAAATGACCTGATAAGGAAGGGTCTGGCGAAAGTTTAAATGCGCAGTAACTATAATTTTATTGTCTTTGAGTTTCGATTTAATTGTTTAATTGGAGATGCATGAAAGCTAAATGTACATTGAATTTGTGAATTATTGCCGGGTGTGAAAAATCTCTGTAGGGGTTTTTGTTTCAGTTCCTGCTGCTTCAACGAGACTCGCTCTGCATTTGCATCTCATTAAATGTGGAGGTCGTGCCACATTGAACGATTGTCACTTTTGTCACCTATTCACTTCCACGATGTCACAGTAGGGAATTTCGGGCTTTCATCATGAGAAATTTCGATGAGGGTCATTGTCATTGTCACCTGCACAAGAGCACTTCCCAATTCACAAAGGCTACATTAAACTTTATGGTTTACACTTTATCAAGTCCGACTTTCATCTCAGTTCTCCAGAAAAACCAATTGATTAAACTTGCACTCACTTATGGAATTTACATTTCTAACACAATCCCACCGAATTTTATGTTTTTAAAATTGTTTTGCCATAGGCGATCTCTGAGTTTGAATAATTATTACTAATTATTAAGCTTTATCTGCTTTTTGATTGGTCATCAAATATGCCCTGGAGCTGGAACCTGGATCAATGTGACATTTTCTGGCTGTGACTTGTTTTTTTTTCTCAAACGCTGTAAAAGTGAATGCTATGCAATATAAACCATAAGCGTTGTTGGACTTTGTTTGGGAAGTATGCAAATGAAGGAAGAAAGAGAAATGCAGCGTTTCTTTTCGGAGTGGAAGTGAAGCGGAAGAGAGAGCGAGAGGACTCATTTGCATACGCGGTTTGGTTTGGCTCCTGTGTGAAACCGAGAGAGAGCAAACAGGGGCAGCCCAAGGGTCCCGTTCTCTCGTTCCGGTCAAAGCCATGCTCCGACTCCAAACAATGCAATGTGAAACTTTGTGTACTTGTTGAACAAGGGTTTCTTCTCATTTAAGTCCTTCAGTCGTTCAGTCCTCCAGTAGTCTCGGTCCCGAGTCCCGAGCACACAAGAACAAACAAATTGGTCACAAAACATTGAATCCTGGAGAATTAGCTTGTGGACTGTGGACTGTGGATGCATTAACAGGTCATGTCCCAGAAGCATTTATTCGGATATCTGAATCTGAATGCAGTGAAGCGTGGGCTGTGGACGTGGACGATCTAAATGCGAGAAGACGTGCGTCTTTCTTGTGTCACTCAACGCGTATCTTCGCCTCATCCCTCCACTTTTTTACTTCATCGTGTTTGATCTCTTCTCCATGCATGTCCACGACATGGCCTTGAACTAATCTGGGTCTTGTTTACAAGCGTGGAGCACAATTTCCACACTGCCTTGTGTGGACGGCACGCAAGTGTCTTCGTAATCTGCAATACTAATTAAATGTATGCTTTTATACTTGACTATAGTGGGTGTTGAGAATTGAGAGTGTTTCAGTAATGAGCGGGCACTTGGTGACAAGGATAGGTTGGTCATGTTAGCGACAAATGTCGGATCTCCCATGAGTGATTCCCTTGTGAAGAGATAACATGTAGCATATTTTTGGTTGATTTGAGTCATTTGAGCGTGGCTCAGGACATGAAAGAGTAAAGAAACAAAGGAGGAAGGCCCGGGCTTTTGTCTTTGGAGATTCGTGCATTATGCAGAATGTCTCATCTGTCTCTTTTGTATGAGGAAGGACTCGTGCGGAGACACCGAGGCTGTGCGGACTCGACACGGTCACCGGAGCCAAAAAGCAGGGCAATCATAATGTTGTGTCTGTGTATTGTGAGGAACCCCGCCTTGGCATTTACCCTCGGAAAATCCCGGGTCGCCTTAGTGTCAAAAATGAAAACAGAACCGCAGTGGACACACCTGCCCTCATTATGAAGAGTTACACGCAGTGTGCAGGTGTATTACACAGGGCACAAGGGAATCGGATTTTACAATGCGAAATGGCTGTTATTATCTCTTTCAATGTGGAATTTTGGCTTCTGAATCACAAAAAGTACAATGGGGCAACCTGCGTCATTTGTACCATGTCAGTCCAATTTTCTCCTTTTTTCCTGGAGTCTCCAGCAGAAACTCAGCGGAGTGCAACTTTTGTTTCTACTGGAGGCTCTCTGTGTGTTTTTGCTATTATTCTTCATTGGCTAATTGTTTCACAGTTTCATTTGTCAAAGGAAAAAGGCGGGTGAGAGACTCGCCCTTGAATATTTCATCAACTCAGGACGGATTACCCGAGGAAAACTCCGATTTGTCTCCTTCAGTGCACTCGAGACGGGAATCGCACCGGATTTTCGTCTCAAAAGCTACGAAGCAAAGGGAAAAAAGAAGAAAAGGCGCAAAAACGTTTCGGTTTCACTCATTCCATTCTTACGAATCCATTCTTTCCCGTCGTTCTCTGTCAAAAGGTTCATTTGTCACGAAAAACACTGAAGGCGGAGGATTCACTTCCATTTGTAATTCATAAAACACTCCTCGGCGGGATGTAATTTATTAATTTGATGGTAATCTTTTCCACTTCTTTTTTTCCGGGTATTTTCTAAGATGCCCATTCAATCTACACGTGTCCCCGCCTCGTCTGTCGCCAAATTTCCGAACACCGGAGTGTCACTGTTCAATTTTTTCCCTCTTAATTTGAATGCGCTTAACGAAACACACGCAAATTTAAATCTTTTCCGGCCTCGAATAGTGCAACACAAACGAACCGAAGCGAAGCGACGAGGAAAAAATTCCATGCCTTGTGCAATGCAATGGATTGTTTCTCTTGTCTTTTGATTCTTGGTCGCTCATTTCTCTTTTATTTGCTATGTGCAAAGTGAAGTTGACTGGGAGAGATAAGTGAAAATGGAGACTATGTACAATTAGATTTAATGAAGTTCCCGCATTTCTCGTGCCCGGAAAGACGGAAATGAATCGGTTGTGTTTGGTTCATTGGCAATTTCATTTGTTTAAGGGAATGAAGCAAGTGTACGTTCTTCTCATGCTGTTCCGGCGAGTCCATTAGCCAGAGCAATTTACGATGTTTACAATGTCCTTCGTCTTCAGGTCTGTCACTTTGTGAAAGGACACATACACATACAAGAACCCAGAAGATAAACCGGGTAAAAGAAACTACCCTGCTGTTTTGATCAAAGAGACAAAGCAGAGCAGCAGGCAGAGGAGAAGAGGAGCAAAAATGGTCTTTTCTTTTGCTCAGTCAGCAACAGATTCAATTCGCAATAATGTCTCTTTTCATTTGTCGCCTTGTGGAACAAAATTGCTTTAGCCCGAGTGTATTTTATCCTCAATGACTTCCTGGTCGCGGGACAGTTCCGGTGACAGTTACATTTTGTCACTTCATCGCCCTAAACAACCCAGGAACAAACGCCAACGACTGTGAAGCCGAAAAAGCCAGTCTGGGTTTCTCAGTGAGAGGAGAGTCACAATTGCCAAAAGTCAATCTGCACCCAAAGTCTCACAAGATGTGTCATTTGTATCCCTTCTCCTTCAAGATAAGCGTTTATATTTCCAAGCCGCGCTTTTTACGATTGGATTCATTTCAAACGCGTCTTTCTTCACTATGCAATGTGATAAAAATCCCTGGCTTAAAAAACCCGTGCCGGGAGACTTCCACTTGCACTCCGACTCGATTATGCATAGTAATAAGGTATGCCTCAAAACGTAAAATAAACCCGGGAATCGTAAAACTTCCTTACTCCCGGTTTCTCATTGGACAGTCGTCACTTTAGCCAAATGTCACCGTTGGGCATGCTGCTTATCTCGCAAACCGAAATACGGTGAATTCCGTGAATTCAATCGAGACGAAAGCCGCAAAACCTCTTTTGCATTATGCATTATACGTGTTATCTCCGATGCAATGCAGAAATACTAAATTGCTTCCCATTTATGAACTTGGAATCTTAAAAGTATGGAAAAACAGAAAGCAGAAACCGTACGCACGCACACGTTCAACGTACGGCACCAGATTTTTTTGCACTTTGAGGAAAAATCCCGTTGCTCCGTTGCAATGCTGCCTCCAGCAGCTGCCGTGCTGCAATTTCTCACCGGAAGTTTAAAAAACTGTAATTTTTGTAACGCGATGAAAAATTCAGGTTTAAAATTCGGTGGTATTACCTATATGAAGAGTAGTTTTGCATATGGCACACTTTCAACATTGTTAAATGTTTAATGCTGACGCAGGTGATGGGAATGTGCAAAAATGCTTCTCACAGTTCAGCCCGCAAGTCTTAACATTGGGAAATGTGTCTGAAAAAATTCCAAGGTAATTACTATCAGAGTCGACTTCTTGACCAAATTTTCGGATGAAATATCGTCACTATTGTTTAGACATTGGACTGTGAGAGATTCTGTGAATGGATTATGAATAATTCTGAAAGCATGATTAAAAATGCTGGACAAAAGTTTGGTAATTCAGTCATAAATCCAGTGCTAATGACCTTATCGTGTCATTTTGTTGGTAAAATAATCGCCTTTGGATATTTTTGTGTTGGAAATGGAAGTGAAAACAAAGATTCGGGGACGCTTTTGAGTTGACACAATATTTCACACGATTTTTCCGGAATTTTTGTCCAACTTTGTTTAGAAAGAGCATTTGCTAAGTGTCCGAATCGAAATGGAAACAAGGGAAAGTCCTTCTGGACCTGGAAAAGTCACATGTGGAGCCTGTGTCCATGTAATTAAGTGTGCCTAATGACCCTTCGCTCACCTTTTCTCTCGGAGAATCTTCCGAACCCCTCCAACATCATTCTCAGGCTCAAGTGCCCACTCGCCCTTTGTTGCTCAAACCCTTCTGCAAACTTTCAGAATAGAAATGAGAAATGATTAAAATCCATAAAACCGGTTTTTCCATTTGTGTTTTCCATTCAAATAACCAAAATCCCTTTCAAAACATCAATTTTTTAAAATAAAATGATAGTTTTTGAAAAAATGTAAAGTACATGCAGCTTGAGTTTCATACTGGTACGCTTCACAACGGTCTTTTTCCAGCAGTTTTATTTTATTTACTCAAAGAATTAAGAAATCCATTCGCTGTGCCGGCCTTTTGAAACACTCCAAAACTTCTCCAGCACCAGAAGAAGATTGTTCAAACACCAAACGGGCCAGTTTGATTGTTGGTTGTCTCCGCCTTTTTTCGACTTGACTCTTTAACGACCATTTCATTCAATCGTTTTTATTATTAGAAATCATCTTGTCTTTATTTCATAAAATTCAAAAGAGAATTCTCAATCCTCGACATCCTCAGTTCCCAAAAAGAAAAACCGAATAGCGGTTTTTTCAGTGCGTTAATGATGACAAGTGTGACATTTACGACACTTCCTACCCTTTTGACACTGGAGGATATAAAAATCGATATAAAAATTGAATTTTTTGAAACTGTTTTTGTCATTTTATCGTTCATTTTGTGTCTCTTTAGCACTGATACTGAGAAATTATTTGAGGGATCTACCGTTTACTATACACAGTCCCTTCAAATCAATGATGTTCCCTTGAGAAATCCCTTTTCCTTTCACGCGAACATATTATTATTACTCAAGTCTCACTTGAGATTAACATCGAACCCCGCCCTGGAAAACTCACATTGAGACTTTTCAGATTAATGTGTCGTGTTCCCTTTACAAAAAATGTAGGCAACCAACCTGTAAACTCTTTTTCGATGTGGATGAAGTATCCAGCAATGGCAATCCAGCTGAATTCTCCAGCACAGGTTATGTTTTTTATTTAGGAAGATGACAAGATCGGGTTTTTCACACAGTGACAATGAAGAGAACTGACTGAGCACTGCGAGTCGGATCCCTTGAAAAGTGTCCTCTCATACTCATACTACGGATTTTCCCATTGAACAAAGCTTTTAATGACCTCGGCTACCCTTTCAAAAGCGCACTTTATGAGTCTCCTCCATTTTTATAAAGTCCAGCCTTTCGTCCATTTATCACTTTTGCACTACTCGAAAAATCCGAAACGATTAAAACCACCGATTAAAACTGATATTATTCAGGATTTTGAAAATTTTTCCCAGAACTACAAGTGACGTATAATAAAAAATGTTTTTGGACCAAGTTTCCCATTTGCATTTGCATCCTAAAGAATTTTATGATGAATTTTTTTTATCGAGAGTGACCATTAAAATATTTATGTTCATCATCATTGGTTTTTCATTGCTTTTTCTCTCTTCTCACCGTTTAATGGTTCAAGATTTGTTTGAAGGGTCATTGCAAAGGGCCCCCTAGAGAAAAAAAGGCAGATTTGTCCTAGATTTTTCCAAACTAGTGCGTCTGCAAGTGACAAAGGAACGCCGCCTTGTTGTTGTGTTGTGGAAAAGAGGTGCCCTTTGGTTGACCCTTGGGCACAAGCCAAAGTCGACGCTTGCTTGCTTCTTTGGTTTTGTCTCCAGTTTCGGATTTTGAGACTCGGGTTACTTGGATGATCACAATCCCAGCAATCCTGTTAGTCGGCTTTTCCTTCAGTTCAACTGAAACGCAGAGTCAGAGTCCCTTAAAATGCAAAATAAGAAGTCAGTCATAAAACTGTCGTCCCTTCATCAACGCGTTTATGACTGTGTTGTGTGCAACACTGGAACAGAGGTAAGGTTCCCTACTGTCCCTTCAAGGAAAAGGCGCATCTTCTAATCTGTACTTCCCTGTAAGCTTCATAAAGTCATAAAATCTCACCCCAAAGTGCAATCAAGTTGTAAACCCATTAGAAAAATGCCACTCAACCAAAACTTTCAATTTATAACAATCCCATTTTTTCCAGTCTGGAAAACATCTTCTTTTATTTTCATTCGAACAGTTCAAGTCTCTTTTTGAGTCTGTTTGAAAAGAATTTTTTCAAAAAAATGTAATAATAAATTCCCTTCCTACAGGAAAGATTTTCGGGAGCGCATCCAGGTCACACGGTATTCTCCGGTGTGTTATGGCGCAGACTCATCGGTCAAGTTGTCAATTTCTCCGGAAATGAGAGATGTGCGCATTGTACCCTTCAAAATGAAAGAGTGGACGAAGAGGCACACGTGACCGAAACACAATGCCCCTTCATTAGGTATTTCGGAGTGGACATGGACAGTGGAAGTGGGAAACACCCTCACCCCAAAAATAGTTTTGATGATGATGAACTAATGAAACCAAGTTTCCGAGCACGAAGCTTTTGCTCCGTTTAGTTGTCAAGTACTCGGCTGCATTGCACACTCAAGTGCCACTTTGGAACAAGGGTGCACATGCACTCTGCTAATGAAGTCATTCTGCTCCCAATTTACTCTGCATTTTTACACCAAATTTCTCCATTTTAAACAAGTGTGAAAAAATTCAGATTTCAAGTGGCTCCAGGAATCCACACACAAAAACACATGAGTCATCTCATCGCGTATCATAATCAGGACAGATAATCCCTCAAGGGTCCTTCTGTAGTCCTTTTGTATGATTATTTTTAGTCAAAAGTCGCATTAGTATTATTTGGACTCATTTTCACTCGCTTATCGCTTTACGACACTTTGAGGTACTCTCAAAGACTCAATCTGTTCGTCGACAAGACGAATGGACAATGTGGCGAGAAAAAGCCAATAGTAGAGGAGCAAGATGTTTCAAACTTGAAGCGTCAATCGTCATTGTGTCTTGAGTCCCTTTTGCATCCCTTGTAACCTTAAAGACAACGTAACGTTGACATGATTTACAACTCGATGACATTTTCCTTCGAGACTTTAGGGTAAAACCACCCAAAAATTGAACTGTTTGGGGCGTTCAATGCACAAAATATTGACAGTTCAAAAGAAGCTCTGCTGTTGTGGCCAAAGTCTCATTTTGAGCAAGGGGTGCCTTTTTCAAAACCAAAAATCCAATGCTCCCTTCGTCACGCGGATGTCACAATTGTCACCCTTCCTCCAACAATTGAATCTCCAAACAGGTTCTTATTTGAAAAATGCCGAAAATTGGGCAAAAATGAAACGCGTAGTATTATTTTGACAAGCTGACGAGTATCTTTATGTAAAATACCCAAAGCAAGCATCCCTTTTTCCTAAGAGATCTCACCAGTCTCTCCAGCAGCTCTCCAGCCAAGTATTATTTGTGCAGTTGTTGTATTACTAATATTCGGCTTCAATTCCTATTCAAATGAGTTTGTGTATCCGTCCCTGTTAAACTGTTCAATCCCTTGTTGGATTCTCCAGATTCAGTTCCTTTTGAAAATGAACACAATGGATTGTAAACCACCCTGCACTTTTGAATAAACTTTACATTAGACTTACCCTTTTCCACTTCAAAATTGAAACTTCAAACTTCAAACTTGAACGTGCACACCAGAAGGAATTTATTTATTGTAAAATGTATTCTTCGGACTGGGAAGGCGGACCGACGCTATTCGGTTTCGTTTTATGAGAGGAAAAGGTCACTTCCATTCTGGTGGCCTTCGGACATCAACGCTGCATCAATGACCAATGACCAATGACGATCATAAAACCATCCCACATACAATTCCGTCTCATTGTCTCTTTTGGAAATTATATTGCATTGGTGTGTCGTAACTTTCACCGCTTTTGTTGTTTAGTGTCCGAAATGTAATGAGCAATCATGGGAAATGGAAGTGGCAAAAGTGGTTTCTGATTACTTTGTCGCATGAAGTTGTACGCACAAATCATCGTAATTTGACAATAATCACCCGCCATCAACCAATTTAATGGCTCTTGTGCTCCGCCAAAAACCACACAAAAGATTAAGATTTCAAGATGACGATTATGACTCACGATTCCATTTTATACTAATATATGTAGTAGTATATATTTATTCGGGATGATCTCCTTTGGTTCAGTGATGTCAGGTGCGATCCCGCTGAAATAACAAAATCTGCATTTTGTTAGTCTTTTAGGTGACAAGTGACACGACTCTCTCTCTTCTAAACTGTCGACAGATTGAGACAGATGTGCTTTTTTGTCCAGTATTCCTCTGTGTCCATGTCTAACCTGTCACTTGTTTGACACTCGGCTCTTCGAATCCTTCGCTGTCTTCTCGATTCCGAACTAAAAACCAAAGGATTAAAAAAATGTCGAAAGGGGATGCATTTAACTTGTCCAAAAAAGGGTCATTGGAGCAAAAAATGTAACACTTGCACTTGTTCTCTTCTCTCTTCCTCTCTTGCGTTATCGGCATCACATGGACCATTATTTCATGACATCATGCATTCGACATTTTATCTATCTTTTCTCCAACTTTCCGTTTAAGTTAATTATGAAAGTCATAATGCAAAAACAATTGGATGCAAAATCAAGCACATTAAATTTCATTAATTTTATTATTTTTATTACATATTATTTTTCAATTCAAACCTCAGCTCTTTTAGTTGGTACAAATGTAGTTGGCTCGTCTGTGCCAAATATTGTTTTTGATCGAAAAATTAAGCACTATCTTATAAGAATATCCATAAAAAGTTTACACTTTACAAAATTTCATAATTTTTTATGGGGCATTACAAAAAGCCTCATAAATTTTCTTACTTTTTTGCTGCTTGAAAGACATTTTGGGTTTTTGGAGGAGCAAAAACGATCTTTCCAAAAAAGAATTATAATTATTTTTCTATTCTACAATAAAATTAATTATTTCAAACTGAGATAACATATAAAAGCCAAAACAAAAAGTGAATTTCAGTTAAAGTCTATTAATTTCTCTGCACACGATTGTTCGGGGCAATGAGAGAATGACTCTGAAAGACAGCGATTATTTTCCTATAACCATACAGTCAATTTAATTTACATTATTTACGTCATCGTCGTCGACAGTTTTGTGGTCCTGACAGGTTTTGAGCTTGTAATTTCAAAAAATAAGCTAATTTTCAAAATTCTAGTGGAAATGAGATCAATTAAATCCAATAATTGACTAGCCAAAAAGCCATAAACTATCAAAATTACAGACTGGAAAAACACACTAGACAATTCATTTTAGAGATCATAAGAATTTTTAATTCTATTAATTTAATTTGCATTTAACAAAACTGGCACTGCATATAATATTTTATTTTCTATCAAAATGAACACAAAATGTTGCATTTTTGCATTGTGAAAGGTTCGTATTAAGCTCATAATTTTAAATGTCCTGACAATGTTCAAGTTATCCTTTCTTAATTCTAGTTTTCAATCTACTAATCTTCAATTAATAATTAATTGCTATTCAAACATTCTAAGCTATTTATAGTAGGAAGAGCTCAATTTTCATCATCTTCATGTACTACTATAATATTTTAACTATTTGAGATCAACGAAGCTGATTTTTTCTCAATGGGTAACTTGCTTTGAAAAGTAACGTTTTGTTTGATAAAATTGCAAAGGTTGCAATTTTTTACCGTTTGAAGAACTTCCATCCACCAATCCCCAAACTGCAAACAGTTGCAATGAGACAAAGGGTTTTGGCATGGCCCAGAGTGGACGTCAAACTCAAGCTAGCTTGGAAGGATGTTTGTGTGTGTGGTCCCCGTCTTTTGCACACCTATCAACAAAATAAAATAATACAATTAATTAATAATTAATTTATTACTAACGAGGTTGATATAATTAATTTATTACTAACGAGGTTGATCCTTTAGACAGTGCATAATTAGCAATCAACGCTTACCTGATGATTATAGCCTGGACAATCGCACAATTCTGCTTGATCGACACTAAACTGATCTGCAATACGTCGCAAGTCTCGTCCTATTCGTCTATAATGAGCTGTGATGTCTTCCTCCAAACTCTCTGTCTTGATTTTGGTCATGGACACATTGACATTTAGGTCTATAGTCATTGGGACTTGTTGACCATTGTCCTTGCCATCGTAAATGTCCAGTTGAGTCGTTCCACAGGTCAAGGAGAAGGATGTCTCAAAAACTGTCTTTTCCAGTGGTAAATCAGAGATCAAATCTGGTAATGGAGTGAGATTTGGCAAGGGCACAAATCCGGTGTTTCCAGCTGGATGTCTTCGTCGTCTGGAATTCGAAGGAACGTTATTTTGTTGTTGATCTACAAGAAAAATCAGATAAAAATTGAATTAATTATGACTTTATGACGCAATCTGAGATACCACTCAGCAAAGACTCTGAGGTACATTTTTTCCATTTTTAATGAATTCCGGAGGTATGAGTCATTACGCTCTAATTTAATTAAAATTAAAATTAAATTAGAACTAGGAAGTTTACCTAATCGGTCCGCATGAGTTGACACAGAAGAACTTGAACTTGAAGCAACACTGCGCCGTTGTTCACCTGTGACGCTGTGTGTATGTTCAGCGTGTGTCACGTTACCCCATGACGCAGGAGGTGAACTCATCCTTTGTCTCATTTCGTCATCTTGACTCAATTCAGGACACAAATAGATCAACACTGACGACAGCTCGTGGACAAGAGACGACAGGGCGCTGTACCAAGCAGGAACATGTCGATTTCGTCTCCGACTGCAAGCAACAGGACACGGGTGTGTCACCGAAGAAGAGGATGACACTTCCGGGTTGATGGTACTAACTTGTTGATGAGGATTCGATTGCTGACTTCGCGATTCTGGCACTTGGTGGACATGGGAGAAAGTTGACACTGGAGGTTGAGGTGACGATGATGACGCCCCTTCCTCCGCCGATGATTCCAATGGTATCGCCATTGACTACAATTGTTCTTGTCACTGAAGAGTAAAGTCCAGTCAGTTTCAACAGACACAGAAACCGTAGATGAAAAAATGGTACAAAATTCTCGACTCATATGAAATGTGACTAAGAAATTGTGAAGGGGTTTCCTTCAAAACGTCTATAGTGAAATGGTGATTCGCAAATTGGGAGTGCACACCTGTGCAACGTATACGTGTGACTCAGTGAGGAGAAGCAGAGTTCGCAAATGCACTTTGTGAGTTAGCGACAGCCTCGACTCGAGAGAGACGAAGTGAAACGTTGAGCGTCTGTGAGCAGACTGAACTCGGTCTCTCCTCGGTGTTTAGTGTTATATCATCCCCAGAAAGCACTCATGACGACGACCGACGACTCGACTCGGTCTTCTCCTGCCAACTCACCCCAGCCCAACTTGTCTGTGCTGTCTCCGTCTCCTATAACAAAACGTAGTGGTTTCATGTCTATATCGTCATGATCATCCCTTATATGACAAGGAAGAGGAACCCTCGACAACCTAACAGCAGGAGCATGGAGCTGAGCTGAGCTGAACACAAAACCCGAAACTTGAAAAAATACAAGTAGTACGTACTTACACTAACTTACTACAAACGTACAAACTCACGGACTCTGCTTGCTCCAGCACGGAAAGCCAAGCTTGTCCTGTGTTGCTTATGCTTTTACTGGATCTCTGGTTTGCGATTGTTAGTGGACTGGATTCACTGGATACTGGATGACTGCATCTCTCGTCCGATGCCACATGCAACCTAAACGTAGACAAAGCGTTTTGGGAACAACCCTCTTTATCTCCTCTCTTCCTTATCCTTATACTTTTCTAACAAGTTATATTAACCCTTATAATATTATCCAAAACACTCATATTGTCCACACAATGTTGACAATAATAAGGTAAACTGCGACTTAAAATCTGGGTACTTTTTGAGGGCATGTAAAGTGTTTCTTCGGCTACTCTCACCTCATTAACAAATTAACTACCATACACCTCACCTTAATTCCCACTTTCGGATTTCGGACGTTTGTCGTTTTCCGCGGGTCCAAAACGTATAAATATGAAATTATATATTTTGTGCCGATGCTGACGTCAGATATTTGAATGACAATGTGCATCTCTTTCTCATAGAAGTTTAATGTGTGTGAAAGCGAAATGAAATGAAAATGTAATGAAATGGACACATTAAAATTAGTAGTATATGATTCAGAAAGTTCCTATGCAAATCAAAGATGAGAAAGTTTACTATTATGCAAATGTGGACGAGAGCAAATGACTCGGAAATGTTGTTGACTCTGCAATTGATGAGCTCTGCCCTCATGGCAAAGGGTGCCTTTTCGTGCCTTGAAGCGAAACTTGGCTTTTCGGATGTCATAGATAACTTAGATAAGCCAATTAGTGCACATTATGATGAAAGTGCATAAACCACTGCGACTTATGCCCAAGGAATATGCAAATGAAACTGATTTTCGTCACACCTGACTTGTGTCATGTCTCTTTTTTCTCTGGAGTCCGTTTGTCTGAGCAAATAAGAAACGGACGAGACAATTCCCAATTGTAAGAACCAAGAAAAGCAAATTGAGAATTAATTCGCTCATTTCCTATTCAAAATGTGCAAAGTGTCTTTTTATGAGCCGTTAAGAAATTGACACCTTTTTTGGGCATTTTATTAACCGTGCAATTATTGTATTACCTCTTTTGCTGAAGGGTACGGGTATTTTCGGTTCTGGTAGTATGCCACTGTTGGGTAGTTGTTGGTCAGGAGAAGGGTACTTTAGGAGGAAAAGGGTTGAAAAGCGGTACTCATACGCACTCTCAGATCGGGCTACATACCAAACCCATTCTTTTTGTGAATGTATACAAGGGGCACAATGAAACAAAAGGTTGGAGAGTCCCTCCCGGGTTTTTCCCACAGGATCAATTGACGCCTAATCATTCGCACCATTATGGGAAATGTTGTGCGACAATACTACAAACGCACATTAATACAAACAGATCAATGCAAAACTTTTAATGTCCTTCATTAGCATTTTGGGATTTCAAATCATACAAACTTCCTTTCCTTTTCAAAAATAAAATTCATTTTTTCAAAATTTGAAGTCTACAATAAATTGGCACGTGGCGGGATTGCTAACTCATAGCGTATCTCAAAAGAAAACAATGAAGAGGATGCGGCGCTGTGAACAACAAAACACTCAATGACACGGCGTCATTTATGTGTCTCACCGGAAGTGAGACTCGCTGTTGTGTGAATTTTCATTCAAAATCATTTTTTAAAAAAAATAGGTACCCAATCAAAATCACCCAATGTACCCAGTTGTGAATTATCCATTTTTGGGTGCTGTGTCCGTGTGCGGGTCACGAAGTCGTGCGGAGCAAAGTTTGATATCCTACTGGTTTTGTCAACCTTAAACCCCCGGAAACAGTTGTACCCTTCATTTTAGTCCTGTGGCCAAGCTGATTATTTAGTGATAAGCGTGAGAGATTGCGGACACGATGAAATGATGAACAAAGATGTTCTTTTCCTGCTCACATTATATTTAGTAACCACACATTTTTTTTTTAAAAATTTGAAAAAATGTCATTTTTGGCGTGTCTGATGAAGACGAAGATGTGATTAGCACACGCCTGTCAAGAAAGTGTCAAAAAGATGTATTTTTTAAAAACTTTTTTTTTCAAAACCACATTTTGACACAAAAGGAGGAGAATTTTTGTACACGCGGTTTGAAAGACGTTTGTTCAGAATTCAGAAGCTTATTCGTTCTGCAGTCGTGCGTCTTTATGAAAAGGAGCCCTTGAAGGGAACGAGGAGAAAGGATGAGGAACCTTTGGTTTGCTGTGGGACACTCGCTAATCAGACATGACAGAGTGGACTGAGACGCGATGTGGCAATGCTCATGAAGCTTTTATGAGTAGCCTCATCATTACAAAAATTGTACTGTTCTAAATGACGGAATGATGACCGCGTGTAGTGTTTCATGTGATGTGATGTGATGTCTTGTGCAATCACATTTATGATTTTTAGCCTGCCACCCTTTTCTATGACTGTGTTGTGTGTGTGAGAGCCAAGGGCCCTTTTTTGAAGAGATCTCCAGTGATGATTGATGAGGGAGAAAGCCTGGCCCTTTTGCATCCACAACCTGTTCTTCTCTTTTTCGCCTCCAACAAAATCCTCTATGAAAATAATCCTTTGATGCAACCAATCCATCAGAGTGATGACAGTTTTTCAATGTCTATCGCTATTTGAACAATTTTGAATAGAAAATTCCATTCAAAATCCTCCGTTTTTTTCTAAACCAGTGTCCATGTACATGGGAAGAAAAAATTGTCAGTTTCCACGCTAAATTGATTGCGTCATGATTTTTTGGACAATTTGGTCAACCTGTGTTTTCCCATGGACCCGTGGAAAACATAACCTGTAACACACAGTTTTGAAATGTGCAATTGGTATAAGTGTCCCTTTAAGCCCCATTTTTGAAAATGCCCCTTTCATAAAAAAAGCAGGCGTTTTGAACGCTTTTCACGGTTGTCATTTTTGTCCAGACATTGCTTAATGTGTCACTTTTGTTCGGAGTGTATTTATTCCTTCCGTGTGAATGATTTGTGTCAATTACGCCGTTAGTTTCGACAGGACTCACAGGAACCCTTGCTACATAAAAAGGGCACACGCTTCCGCTGCATATTCCAAATTTACTTGTTTGTATGCTGTTACTGTTTCTGGTGTGCGTGGTGTGGTGTGTTCCATGAAACGTGGAAACGGGACGTGCGATTATGAGATGGTGATTGTTTTTTATCAATTTCCTATCGATTATTGGCAAATTGACATAAAAGCCATGACTTTTGTAAGAGCACAATAAGTGAGACAAAGGGGAATGAAAATTGACTGCCTTTTCCTGGGTGAGTGAACATGGTTTGTTCGGTGTGGTGCGAGCAGGTGAAATACGATGACAGCATTTACGACTTCTCACTTCCGCCCGACGGCTAATTGCACTCGACTGACCAGCCCATCGTGACCGAATCTGGACGTGTCTGTGTCCTCTCCGCTCTGAAATCACAAAGTGAACAAAAATAGTAATCGGATGAAGGAGAAAATTGAAAGGCGAGTGAGAGCTGGACTGGAGTTGAGTTGGATTGCTGGATATAGTTGGAATTGGAAGTAATGCTAGTCTAGGACTAAGAGCAATAGATTTGGAAGGGGTCGGATAAAACCAGGCGGAAGGATATAAATGCTCAATCGTGTGGGGCCCTTTGCATCATTGCCCATCATGCCTTTGTTGTCCACACACAGGCCGATGTCAGTTTGATGTCTCCCATTTGATTTTATGGTAATGTGTGGCTATTGGACATTGACATTTTGCCATGTCTCCATGGCCGAGCCACAAAGATGGAATGTCATGAGTTGTATTGTTGTTGGAGTTTGGTCACAATGCGAACAATTGTGTCCGGGTGCGTTAGACCCCCGAAAAATCCCAAAAGTAAAAGGACGGAAGGTGTGCAGATCGTCCCAAAAACTCGTAAAATAGCACAAGGTTCGACATTTACGATCGGCAGTGACTCCAGGGCGCTTCAATTTCATTTCTCCGTCTCATTTGTGCTCACAAGGGAAACAACATGGAAAAGTGTGCTCGGATTTATTGGAATGTCACCAACTGACATTCACGACCTTTCACGCTTTTCATTATTATTCCTATTATTTTTGATCCTCCTTGCATCATCGCCTTTCATTCACTTCACTCACATTCACTTTCCTCCCAATAATCAAAACCCAAGCTTCCTTCTCACTCCTGTTTTTGGAAACCTGCCAAAAATTCATAAACAAACCGTTTTTTTCCTCTCGCATGCACGGATACAAAAAATCGGTTTTTATACTTTAAGGGTGGCGGTTGGTGGTGGAGAATAGGATTTTATGACACTTATTAATCAACACTGATTCCACACTGTTAAATAAAAATTAATGAGTTTGCCGAGTTGGCCAATGCACTAAAAATTCTATTCTCATGTCAAAAAAAATCTCGTAAATTTTCAGTCAAAAACTTTTGTGTGGAAAAGATTTATACATAGAAATGGACTTTTAGTTGACTGTTGGGGAAAAAATAATTCTGTAATGATAAACTGGGAACAATCCCGGGTTTCCCCGAATATCTTTTACTCTTTACGGATGAGACAAAAGGGCGGGCGTTAATGCAATGATTCACAGCCCGCTTTTTTTCTTCGGCAAATTTTCTTCTTAATTAAAGAGCCGAGAGGAGTTGACATTCTTGCTTGATTTACTACACATTTTTTTCCCTGCTCATTTTTGCCCTCTTTTGTCTCCCGTTGTTGAAAAATGGTGCCACACGGGAATTCGGGATGATCTTTTCCCCGCCTTTGAGATTCTCCAGATCCGAATCCGTATTCCGTACCAAATTAGCGATTTCTGTCTTTTAAAAAACAAAAGTACTTTTCAGACTAACTGAAATGCGGACTGTGGGAACATAATTTGCAATGTTTGGTATTTTGAGTCACGTGTTCGTGTTGTCTGGAAATTAGATTAATAAATCCTGGAAAAGACAATTCTGGAAAAAATGACTGGCTTTTATCTTTATAGCCAATTGGACTCATTCCCAATTTTCTTATTGGCTTTTTTTCTTCATGCTGCTCCTCGTTCTAAAAAAAAGTTTCCACTAAATGTTTCAATATTACGTTTCTTCATCCCCACACCGAATATTTTTCGGTATCAGCGGTCATAAAAATTTTCCAAGTGGTTTTCTCATTTTTTCGTTCTTCGAAATAGTCTAATATTTTTTCACATTTGCATGTCTCATTTTGAATCTAATGTGAGATGTTAAACTGATACGTACGTTTTTTTCTTCAAATGAACTAAATGAAATCTGTTCCGATACGCTCCGTTCGTAAAAACGTTGAGTGGGGAGTGAGACTCGAATGCACCGGATCCGAATTCGGAAGAACAACGAACGGAAGGGAAAGATGAGACACGCACTCACTGGAGAAGTCTTTGAATGAATGCATGGACTTTATGTGGAGCAGGGAATTTCCCTTTTGTTTTGCTCACATCTCATTTGCTTTCGCCATTTAAGTCTCATTTGCATTTACATTTTTATCGCCCGGCTCTTCTCTTTCACCCGCTTTTTTATGTTCCGAGTGGGACACATTGCCAAGCATTTAAACAAATTGCATTTTTCTCTCTTTCCCTTTTGTTATGTAACAGCATTTTGGCGTCTCTCACAACTCTCAGCATCACGATCACCCAGAAAGTCAGTTTTTTCCCGCCTAATTACTCTAATCTCTTGTCAAATCTTCATCACTGAGCAACTTCATCTCCAAATCATTTCGAATTTCCTTACCCAGCTGAACTGCTATTTCTACCAAAAATGTTCATAGCTTGTCGACATTCCCTTCAGAAGTTAATTAGGTGACGAAAAAGGGGGAAATTAATCAGATTTTTATGAGCTTCTTGATTTGATGAGCTCCTCTCACTCTTTCCATTGAAATGAGTCATTTTTTTAATCGTTCGCTCGTAAAAAATGTTAGGTCGTTAATTCGTAATGCCGAACAACGCATTTTCTACTCCTTCTTCCGTATGTACGCCACAACATGTTTTCTCTTTCATTTAAAAATCGCTGCATGCTATAAAAATACATTTTTTATGCAAATCGCTCCCAAATTGGAAAAAGATTACAAAAAGAGACAAAAAAGTCATATTTTTGTTCATTTCGAGTCAAATAAGCAACCTTAACAGGCAGATCACGGCACGTTATACACTTTTAATATGATTGACAAGCCGTCATGCTTGCAATGACACGTCCCATTGTTCCCGATCCTGTCCACTAGTCACATTGTGACAAAAAGTGACGTCATTACACTATCATCGTGTCCCGAGCTCCGCATTGCACTAAACACCATAACACTTTGTTTTTTGCCATCTGTGCTGCAACCAAAATTAGGAAGGATGACAACATGACAAGTGACAAGTGAACCGTGTGGTCACCAGTGACACTTGTCAACTTCTGTGCACCACAAATTACACAAATGCAACAGTGCAACAACAACATTTTTCGATCAGAGGCTCATCATCATCTGTTGAAAAAGTGTCGCTTTTGTTTATTGCTTCGGTACACGCTAAAACCAACGCAAAGTACGCCATAATCGCATTGGCAGATTGGAAACACGTGTGTACCTTTGTGTTTTCAAAAGAATAACAAAAAATTAGTAACTACTGCAGAAAATGCACGTGCAAAGTGGAAACAAGTGCTCAAACTTCCAAAAATAGTCGTATTTGAGAAGGCGGGATAAAAAACCGTGACATTTAGAGCCCAATTGCGTGAGTCATCGAACCGAAACCGAGAAAATAATCTTATCCTCCTTCTCTACTCTCTCCTCTTCGTCTTATATCCTTATGACAATACATTATGCACAATCAACATTTCGCCTTACGTCTATTTATGGATGATGCAATCGGATTTTTCCCCTCTTTTGTCAAAAAAACGTCAGGTTCATGATGATGAGGATGATGATCTTCTTTGTTGTGCGGATTCATCTGATAGTGATCGAAAAAAGGGCTCTCCTCAGTAAACCATTTGACTGGACTTGATTTGGTCACAATGACGCTTTTTGATGTCCATGCCATGTCCATGACTACTTTTGCCTTTCTTTCAATTCCCCAAAATCCTGGCATTTCAAAAATAGAAAATCGTTTTTTGTTGGTTTCGGGGAAATTTAATCCGAACTTTTTTTAGTATGGTCAGTGAAAAGGAAACGCTGTTTAGAAAAAAAAGGTTTCATGTGTCTTCTGACTGTTTCAATTTCACCCTTTCACTTTTTACTTTCCAAAAAGGACTCGCTCAAATAAAAAAAAACAGATTTCAATCTGGATTCGAATTTGTATCCCTCCTGCAGGGCAAAAAAATCGGAACGTCTTCCTTTTGTGTCAACAGCATAAAAAGTCTGACCTCGAGGGTTACAAGCTCCGGAAAGTGACCAGCAAAAACGTGACTTAACACTTGTTATATCCCTTTCTCTCTTTTTTCTTTCTTCTTTTACCCCGGAGGAATAAAACCCGGGTTTTGCATGAAAGAAAGTCCCCCTATGTGTGTAGAAAAATCCCGATTGCATCATCCATAAATAGACGTAAGGCGAAATGTTGATTGTGCATAATGTATTGTCATAAGGATATAAGACGAAGAGGAGAGAGTAGAGAAGGAGGATAAGA
>JABASF010000671.1:0-34614 GCA_019776145.1 Harlomillsia oculata
AAGTTGTCTTGTTCTAATCATGATGAGAAACGCAAAGAGTTTGGAAGCAGTTTGGAGACACAGTAAAGAAATAGGAAAATATAATGTGTTCTGTCAGTCTGAGTCTGAGGACGTGTTGGAAAGTGAACTTTTAGCATTGTTTGCCTGTTTTTAATTCACTGGATGGGGTCAATTGCTTCTGTTCTACAGTGGCACTGCCCCGATTGTTCCCACATCAATCCTACAGAAGTGAGTTTATGTGTTCTTTGTGGCAGCAGACGTCCTCTCATTACAGATCATTTTCATAGTCACAAAGTTCTCGTAGATGACAACGATAGTCATGATGAACCCACGAGTCAGTCTCATTCAGCTGCGTCTTTCGAATGCCGTCTTGAAGAACCTACCACAACAGAATGGTAAGAAAGCAATTCATCTTACGATCTTACACAACATTTTAATTCTAATATGAGTCATACATATGAGGCATTGTAATTAACAATGTATTACACTTGCATGTATTGAATTTTGTTTATTGTATGTTATTTTGTTACAGTACAACTCATGAAAATTTAGTAAACGAAGCTAATCAACAGCTTTCTCCAAGTCCAACACATTCGGATTCCACGAAAGTAGATGTTTTGTTCAATGAGTGTACAAAGAAATTAGAACAGTCCATTTCGGCATTGCGGTCGTCAACGGACGATAGCGAAGCATTCGATGTACAATCTGTAGAAGAGGAAATGGTTTTGGAGGATGATAGCAATACTAATAGGTTGTCATACATCACTACTGCCCTGAAAAATAGCGAATCTCAATGTGCCGACAACAGTAGCCAAATTCAAGACCTGTTTAAGCACAAACGTAATTCTTCTAGTCTTAATACACTGCCAGGTGACTCCTCAGTTCATTGCCAGAATCATCAATCTCAGGAGAATCGTTGTTTGACTCGTTCAGCCACAGACACGAGTATCGGCTCCGTCGACATGAACAAGATGTCGAAAGGATGGATAATCGAAAGAGTCAAGGATGATGAAGATAATACCTGTGTGCAAGTTACGAAGAAGCAGTCACCAGAACCACAGAGGGAGACGAAAAGAACTAGAGACATAAGTATGACAAATCTCAAGTGTCCTTATGATGAGCAACATGGTACACAAAAGAAGTATGATGTGGATGGCGTAGAGCTCACGCCGCCAAAATCTCTTGTTCTCACTGTCAATGGAAATTTACCGGCGCGAGACGATTTTAGTAATCTTAATTTCGAATATGACACTTTACGCTTGGAAGACAGTCCTTCTTTGAAGAGCTCAACATCATCAAAATGCGCACAGACATTCACGACCAAAGATAAGCATCCTCTGACTCACACATTATCTGCTCCAGATGTTGCCAGTCCTAAAATTCGAAAAGAAGCTCCTTTATTAGAAGCTAGTTTAACTTCAAGTGAGTCAGCGATAATCAAAGAACTGAGTCCTATATTGTCGAAAGACTTTGAAGGGATATCGTTGACCACGTCTCAGTCACAACAATCTTTGGATATCTCTTACGCTGATTCAAAGACTGAAAATTCAAAGAACCACAATAAGCCATTTCTGTCAGAATCTTCCCCACAGACTCCTGCATCTGCAGTGCGGAGAGTGAGCTATCCGTCTTGTGAACTTTCGAAATCAAGTTCCGTAGACGGTTATGTTCAAAAATGCCTTTCAGACAAGTCCATTGGAGACATGGACTGCTCAGTTATCAAAGCAGCTGCAGCATTGTTGACGAAACAACTCCCAGGTCCAGAAGTATCCAAGTCTGCACTTGAAGTACGCACTAAGAATATTGAAACAAATTCTATTAGTAGTTGCAAAACCAGTTGTAAAAGTGAGATGTCTCACTCGCTTCCAAAGAACTCAAGTCCCGGTGATTTAAAGTTTATTGATGAAGATGAGCCTGTAATTGAATTTTCTTCTTGTGCTATGCCCGAAACTCGTCGCTCATCATTACCCTTAGTTGGTCCATTAAGTCTGAAAAGTGACTTCCAAGATAAAGAATTATTACCTGTTGCTAGTTCATGGAAATGTGAGAAATGCACTCTTGCAAATGAGTCCAAAGTCTTCGTTTGCGTGGCGTGTAGTTTGTCTCGCAGTAAAGAAGAAACGTCGTCTTCAGTAGTGGAGAAATGTCGTCGGCGGAAGACCGAACGACCTCGCTCTGTTGCAGTTTCTGAGTACTGGTCTTGTTCACTTTGTACGCTACAGAATCCTACGTATTCCAGTCGTTGTCAAGCATGTCACCTGGATAAAAATAACAAGGATAAGGTAAGAATAATAAATGAACATGAATGCATATTCATTTTGCTGTTTCAATTAATTAATTGGGTAACGATATTAACAGTGTCTCAATGGCTTCACCCGAAAGAAATGGTCTTGCACCCAATGTACATTTAAAAACCCTATAAAATCGACAACCTGTGAAATGTGTCAAGGACCTCGAAGAGTAGACGCTGCAATCAGTGGATTAGCGTCTATGCCCATGTCAGTTCTTTCAACACAAAAAAAAGGAACCAAACAGAAATATCAAGAAATCATTGCCTTTTGTCTAAAGTGCGGTGACCTGTTTGTCGACGATTCCTTTCCACCTGCTCCCAGATCGCTATACTATAACCCAAAAGCAGCTGCAGCAAATGGCGATCTTGTCACTCAATGGCTCCGACCCAAAGATATCGTTACAGAACAAGGAAGTGAAAACATTCCCTGGGTTGTTTTTCGAACTCCATTGCCGTCAGATATTTCTCAAGGTTAGTGCTGAAATTGCAATGGAATGACATGATGTCGCTTTTATTAAAATTGTATGCATTGTATAAATGAAATTGGAAACGTTGTATTATAGGTTGTAATTTGTAGTATACACAGGCAAGTAGACTGTCAGCAATTGTGTCTTATTTCTTTTTCGGTAGCTCGAATCGAAAGCACCGACGCTATTTCGTGTTTCGTGCAGGCACAGATAATAGCTAAGAATGTATTTGCCAAATGTATGCTATAATAACACTATGTGAATTGCAGGTGTTTTGGGCAACTGTTGGCTTCTGAGCGCCTTGGCTGTTATCGCGGAAAGAAAAGAGTTAGTGGAGAAGATTTTGGTAACGAGAGAAATTTGTCAGGTAGGGGCGTATCTCATTCGTCTCTGTAAGGATGGGTCGTGGACAACAGTCATCGTCGATGATCTCTTACCATGCGATCGGAGGAAGAGACTCGTGTATTCACAGGTATTTTGCTTTACTTTTATTGCACCTATTACTCAGCTTTTCAGCACCTTTTGGTAGGCTATTATAGGACTATAGAACTATAGTGAATTGTTTTGAGAAATGTGTTCCCTTCTTTGTCTCATTTCTAATAGGCAAAAAGACGACAGCTATGGGTTCCGTTAATTGAGAAAGCCGTTGCTAAAGTGCATGGCTGTTACGAAGCATTAGTGTCGGGTCGGGCGATTGAAGGGCTTGCTACTCTTACAGGATGTCCTTGTGAAAGCATTCCTCTCCAAGTAAGATTTTGTTTCTCATAAGAAATGCAGTATTCCAGCAATTCAGCACTAATATTTTTGACATCGTAATGGCACTGTGGTTTTTATGTTGGATTCATTGTTCGAATTTGTAAATCTTTTTGCTCTCCTTCTCCAGAGCGGAGCAGACGAGGATCTAGACAAAGATTTGGTATGGGCTCAGTTACTGTCATGCCATGCTGCAAGGTTTTTAATGGGAGCTTCATGTGGTGGGGGCAATATGAAGGTGGACGAAGATGAATATCGGGAAAAAGGTCTGCGTCCAAGACACGCTTATTCTGTTCTCAACGTGGACGGCTCCAACGGTCTTAGGTAATTGACGTCTTTGTAAAATGTTAATTGACTTCGCCTGGTTAGATAAATTTTTAATTTATTTGGAATGGTAATTAAAATGTAATTTCAAACGCCAGGCTCCTGAGGCTTCGAAATCCATGGGGTCGTTACAGCTGGAAAGGAGATTGGAGTGACGGCTCCTCAACATGGTTCGTTGAATTTAATTTTCATTAATTAAGTTAAAGTGCTCATACAATGTATCGAGTAATTATTTATCACTTAGCTTCTAACTTGCGAAAAAGAACTTCCAATTCCAAAGACTTAAACTATTACTTCAAATGAGTTTGGACTTTGTAATTATTTTATTTTTTTTCAATTTCAGGACACCTGAACTGCGTGATAAGCTGATGCCTCGAGGAGCGGACGATGGAGTTTTTTGGATTTCATTTGATGATATGTTGAAGTATGTAGAAATCACTGCTGCTTTTGCCATTATGTTGTTAATGGAACTATAATTAGATTGTTTTTCATTTGCAGGTATTTTGACTGTATTGATGTATGTAAAGTTCGAAATGGATGGCATGAACGGAGATTGCAGGGAATATTGCCGTCGTCCGCTGATCTGCAACACTTATCATGCATACTAATTACAGTTATGGAAGCAACAGAAATAGAAATTTCACTATTTCAAGAAGGTCACAGGTAGCGTGATAATCCAACTAATTAAAGTGAAACATGCATGATAAATTATGTGTAGTGTCACTAAAAACGTTCTTTCGTTGGGTTTTAGAAATTCTGAAAAATCTCAACGATCTCAACTGGATCTCTGTGTTGTTCTCTTCCGCGGTTTAGAGGCAAGCCAAAGTGACTCACAAAAGCTTGTTTTAGGTCGCCTTGTGGAACATTCGAAACGACAGGTTCGTGGATTCGTTGGATGTCATAAAATGATAGAACCGGGGTTTTATCTTGCAGTACCTTTGGCTTTCAATCACTGGCATTGTGGTTAGTACATATAATCATGTTTTATTGTATAATTTTGCTCACTTTACGAAAATACATCACTATCAGTCTGGCACAAGGGAACTTAAGGCACACTATGTAATACAGGGGGAGACGCGCCTTATCCAAGATATGTGATGTCTATTCATTCTTCCAAGAAAGTTTTGTCGGATCAGATCGCACCACCTCCATACATGTTGGCTGATGCTATCATAAGGCTGACTATGGAAAGAGGACAGCGCCACGAAGGGTAAGCTAGCTCTGAATGATTGTGGTTGATTGTGGGTATAATTATTAGTTAAACATTTTGCCTAACAAATTTGTAGTCGTGAGGGCATGACGGCATACTACCTGACAAAAGGATGGGCAGGACTTGTAGTTGTGGTTGAAAATCGACATGATGATAAGTGGATTCAAGTTAAGTGCGATTGTCAAGAAAGCTACAACGTTGTGTCTACAAGAAATCAATTGAAAACTGTGGACGCCGTACCACCGCTGCATAGGTACGAAGATTTATTCCTGAGTTCGGACCATTAACTAAAATTTCTCCATAAGCTAATTCATTTTACTTGTGTTTTCAGACAAGTGATAATAGTTTTAACTCAATTGGAAGGCAGTGGAGGTTTCAGTATAGCGCATAGACTGACGCATAGACCATCGCTTACTAATGGACTGCATGATTGGGGTCCCACCAACACTGACCATTGGCCGACAGTCGGTGCAGAAGTTGAAGGACTCCATGCTCCTCGGCCAATTTGATTGTAGGTATTATTTAACGAGTAATATTTAACTACACACCAAGCGAACGTCGATATTGTATTTATTGTATCGCGTATGATCCTCTTCTAATACATGGTTATGTCGTTTCTGTCAATAGAGTCTATCACTTTAATTTTATGATGAATTTCCATTGGGTATATTGAAAGTGAACGTCCATGTCCAATATGTATAATTTAACTAATGGACTTTATGAACATCAAGGGTCGTGACTGGGTAAAATGTTGATAGAATATAAATGATTCAATTAGGTATATATTATGTTATATATTCTACGGTGTGTATGTCAATTCTTTTTTAATGATGGTATTCCAATGTCAATTCCTGATGAAAGCATAAGACAAAGCAAGATGAATGTAACCCCTGTGTGACCCGTGGCTTCCTACTACCAAATCCAACATTTCGATCGCACACGTGATTATTATTTATCTAGATTTTTGATCCTCTGATTGGCCCCGTTCCTCCGAAATTACAGCCTTCGAAATTCCTTAAAGGGTTTGATTACAATTTACAAAACCGTTTTTACATTCATGGGTTGCACTGAAGGGGAGTTAAATTTCTCTCGCTCTGTCTCACTTTGGTCCAATTCCTTCATTGCCAGTTCTTGGATGGCGACATGATGAAGGTTGCGTTCTTACAGAATCTACGCAAGTGTTTATTATTATTTTTATTATTATATTATGATTTAATATACACTGTCGATGCAAATGATATGGCATTTATAAATCATGTATTGTGAAGAAGTTATCGCATATGGGGTAACAGAACTCAAATGACAGTCATAATATTAGCGTAATTGTCTACTGTGATTGGCAACCTTAACTCCCATAGTATAGTATGAAAGCTCTTTCAAGTACTGTGTAACGACTTTGCTTTATTCAACTTTTGAAAAAAATTCGATTTTTCGGTTCATCATGGTTTATAATAGTGAAGAAACGTCGTACGAACAAGACTCAAAATATGAATACCCGACCTTGTTTCCGATGCCTTTCAGAATTGCATAAATTGCGCTGGTAAGCAAAACATGTTTGTTTGGTAAGTAATTTTTGATTTTTCTGCAAGCTCGTTGTTGAAGCTTAAAACATTTGTATTGTGCCATATTGGCAATTGTTCTCATGATTTCAAAAGCATTTAAGCATGAAGATCTCAAAAGTAGCAAAGTTCTCACTTTAAAGTATTGCCTGCTCATTGTACCATGTTGTATTATTTATGTTACGTAAGCTCGCTTTGTAATTTATGCTATTTACTCAGTACGGTTGACAACTATATTACAAATTTTGAAACTCACTGGCGAATATTATTCAAAATAGGTTGCCATTTTACTTGAATCATCATTGAACAAACTGATTTTTGATTATATAACACTGAAACTTGGTTTCTAATATCCATTCGGTGTTCATAGTTCTTAAGCCTATCATTAGCCAAAATGTACGGTTGTGGAAATGTTTAAGAGTATTTTAGGCGGTCTGACATTTTTGTTACACGAAACATGTTTACTGTCGCACTGAAAATAAAAAAGACTCCGAAACTGTTAAAAAGTATGTTTGTAAATTTGCACTTTATTCTTTTGATGCTGTAAAATATATATGATTGTCGAGTACATGGTTTGGTCGAGCTACAATAATTTCTCTAGCCTAAATAATTTTTCTGTGTTTTTATTCCTTTACTGTATTAAACGACGTGAAATGCTACGTTAATTCATTATTTTGGTCACAATTTACTTCATTAAGTTTTGGCATTTAGTACACAATACGTTTCAGTTCGAAACCAAATTTGAATTAATTAGCAATGGAGGTTGTTCACTATGACGCAAACATATTTTTCATAAAGGTATGCGACGGAATTCGTCGGCGCAACGTCAAGTATTAGTGAAAAGCACCTGAGTTACTGCTACATAAGAGTGTTTATAAGTTGTGTTATATTTATACTACAGCAGTTAATTATTTACATTAAATAATAACTTACTATCACTAATTCATTTCCTGAGAAGCTAATATATTTTGACTCTTCTCACTATAACTTGAAGAATTAAATAAATAATCACAATGTCACAAAGGGCCTCACAATCATTCTTAGCGAAATGGATTTATAAATATATTTATGAATTTTTCGTTCGTATCTCCTCACAACAACAAGTTCATAAATAGCATATTATTGAAATTCAAACGGTATTTGTCTATTGATAAATAGTACTTTAGGTACTGAAAAAAAAACAAAACTTAAACTGTAACGTAAGGCACCGTGGAATCCAGGAAGGTACTTGTTGCGCGTTATGAAGAACTGTTTAGTCCCCATTAGACTAATGCAACAAATTACTAAACTTAATAATAATTTATTAAAATAACGCTACATACAACATATAAGCATTAGACTACATGTCCGCACACAGTACTTCGGAGTTGTGCAAGAGCATTGAATTAGCAGCAACAGTTTCCCATACTATTTTCAGTTGCCATTTTTGACATTACCTATTACTTAAATGGAAATGACAAGTTCATTCTCAAGTTCAAACGTAAACACTCTATGTACTCTTTCAAACATAAACGACTTCAATAAGATTGACGTAGTAATCTTGCAAATTCGAAATAATCTTGTACAGTGTAAATGTAAAAGTATATGAGTATATATAAAAAACTAACTTTGAGGAATGACAATTTATCGTTAAGGTTTCTTAAGCTACACTACACACACAATAAGCAAATGCCAGTGTCGCACGAAAGTTTACAACTATTTTCTTAATGAGTACATAAGAAAGATTGAAAAAGTTCAACAACAATTCACTATAACATACTATAGCAAAACCATAATCTTGACATGTTGAGATTCATATAGATTCTATAACCAGAATTGAATAATTCAAATCTTAAATCCTATTTCATAATAATAACATAACTAAGGACGAATGTGTGAAGAACAGGCAAAACTGTGGTTAACACCACCACCAAACTCTTCAGCTATTTGGTCCCACAGCAGTTAACCTTGTAAAGGCTCCATGAGAATTAAATCTTAATTAGTACAACGCAGTCAGACACTTTGCACAAACGTTTAATATGCATGGCATGTACTCATGTTGGACTATGATTGCTAAATTGCTACCTAAAAGTACATAGGAATTTGTGTTTGCACAAATTATTATTATAACCAAGAGAAATTGATTGGGAGATATTTTTTATAACTATGTAGTAAATATGGCAGTGATTCAATAAAAAAATGATCATTATGATTATTATAATTATATAGAGGAATTCGAAAAATATCAAGTGCATCATGTAGTAAACAATGCACGGGTAACGCGGAACGTTTATGCGTAGAATAGAGCTGAGCCATCCTTTACTTCTGCATGAAAGGAAATGTGAAGCATTTATAGTAAACGATAAAGTAAACATAATTGGAGCCAATCTCTGATTAACAAAACAAGAGTAAAGTCGTCACAAACAACAAATATATAGTTTGTGTAGCTAAGCAAAAGTTAAAGAGAATCAACGGTAGTAAAAATATTCATGCGTTTCACTGGTGAGATTTGCTCAACAAATGTGAGTTAAAGTCGTAAACATTGGAGCATATTTCACCGCAAATGTTACAACGCCACGGATTCGAATCTGAGTGACAACCCTTGTGCAAAAAGTATAGCGTTTTGTCCGGGAAGATGATTCCACAGTAAACACATTGATGAAGTGGTGCTGGGAATGGAACACCACGACGGCTAAAGGCAGAATTTGATGTTCCATTTTCTTGACCATTGGAAGATGTGATTCCGTCGCTGTCAAAAGACTAAAACATTTACAAATAAAACAATGTTCACTTGATACAAAATATGCAAAATATACAATTGATTGTAAGTTACAATTTGTTAGAAACTTTAAGAAAATCCATGCTTAAAGAAATTCAAACAGTCAGGCGTACTTGAAACATCCCCTGTTCAGAATTATTGCTTCCACCACGTCCTCGGGAAGACTGCGAATCTGAGTTTTGAGTTTGCATGGGAGAGTCTTCTTTTCTCCAGCCTTCACGTAATAATGACTTGAGAGGGGAAACTTTGATCAATGACGAACTGCATTTCGGACTGCTACTTGACCTATTGACAATGTTAGTGTTTTCAAATTACATATGACAATTAGACATTTACTATATTAGCGTTACATGCAATCATTGTGTTTTTGGGTAAGGCTGCACACCTGTAGGAATTGCCACTTCCTGCTGACAAGTCTTCGGGCATGTCTTGAAATTCTTCGTTCATATCTGAGGATGAATCTTTGGATTTCGAATCTCCACCACTTGAAGATGATTGCTCTGGAGAACTCTCATCTGATACTTCCTTTTTCACTAGAACTAAGTCTGAACTCGTCGGATGATTTGAACTTGAGTCCGATTGTGGTGACACATTTTGTGGGGAATTGGGTCCCATTCCTAAATGTAGAAATTCTTTTCTTACCAAACGAGGATCATAAGTTCCAGCTACAGCACACGCAGCTAACCATATTTGACGTCTATTGTATTTAACTATTGTCCTAACTTTACGTATGTCGGATACATGATTATGGCATTTTTCGGAAAGTCCATTCAGTATTTGAATATTGTCATTGCCACCAAGGGTATAAAGTCTCGCTTTGCACTTTAACATGTTCCTATGATCGCACACCCAATTACGTCGATTGTCTTTAATACTAACAGTATGCAAGCGGTAGCAAAAATTCTCTACTATTAGTACATTGTTATTGTGCTGACGTCCGTATATAAACACTTGTGGCGCTGACATTTTTGATCGTTCTAGAGAGGAATGTGGGGCGAGGTGGAAACTCAATCTCGTAAAATGACGAACAATTCGAAGTCTCTGTCATAGGGACAGACGTCGAAGTATTCGATTTTCTCTGTAACTCTGTCTACAAAAAGTTTGGGATCAGGAACGTAACAAACTTGCGATTAGTTCGTCCAGACTACAACTACAGTCAATTCGTTTAAACTGCAACAATTTAAACCTGCTCCAAATATTTCTGCAATCACCAACGAGCTAAAGCTAAAAATTAATTCACATTGCAATGTTTCTATATGAGTCATAATAATGTCCGAATTGTCCAATTGTCTCTTGACTTGAAAACAGCCTTTCTAAATTGTTAACCATTCACATTTTCTTGAACTTCAAATGCAAAAGTGTGCAAGAAATGACGGATTCTTTGACAATTGTTGCAATTCAAGAAGAAAGCTAACAATTTACTACTGAAACACGAAATGTGTTTTTCAATCTTACTCATCCATTGAATCTAACGCAGTAATTTGAAAGTCAGTGAATAAGTTATTAAATCCTGGTTTGAATGAACTATTTTGTAGAGACATGCATGAATTTGTGCACTTTCTAAAATTAGACTAATCCGTAAGCCTAATGAATAAATAATTTGAAATGAACAAAGAATAATTGCGGCACCTGAGTGACGTTCGTCTTGATTAAAATTGTAGCTGGAATCCGCCGTAAACGGGAAATGCGAAGAGTATGGAGAATTTGAAGAAATTTCAATTTGTGGCACAAGAAAATGTGAAGGAATCAAAGGTGAGTCGCTGCTTTTCTCCCGATCTTCAAAGCCAAGGGCATGAGCTAATTCGCTGTACTCACCGTTACCATTGGCACAGGGTCCTGGTGACCCAGGGCCCCCATTTAATGAACCCTGTAAAGCTGGAGAATGAGGACTTGGATTATCTAAATCTATTCCATGGCGTGAGTAAAAATGAACTCGAAGAGATTTCATCGATCCAGCTTTGTAGGAACATAGTGGACAAGCTTTCACCATGTCGTGTGACCCGCCGACATGTTCATTTTGGAAATGTGCCCTCATGGCTATTTGACGTTGGAATCCCTACACAAAATTGACATTTGCAACATGACATTAAAATGCCCTGATGATTTCATTCCTACCATTGATTGACTGTAAGATGCTCTTGCTTAACACTACCTTGTTACAAATTGGACAACGGAATGGAAGTAATTTTGAATGTGTAGCCATGTGTTCTGCGAGGTGATCCTTGCGAAAGAACCTGTCAATAGTACAGATTCATTGAAGGATAAATTTTCGAGTTATCCTCGTTGTCACAAGCTGTAGTAAAGCTATTAAAATGACCCTCACCTTTTTTGGCACACTCGACATTCATACGGTTTGACTCCTGTGTGCCGCATGCGGTGGCGTCTCATGTTTGCCCCGTTGGAAAAGCGCATATTGCATACATCGCACTCAAACATCTTTTTTGAATCATCTTGCTTCATGTTGAGAACGAGATGATCATCGCCGTCTAAACCGTTTTCAGCGTCTGAATTCTATCATAAAATCATAAGATTAAAAATGTGATATCATTTAAGTGATAGTAATATGAATCGAAAATATACTAAATGAAAGAACAAGCACACTGTATAAAGTGCCGTGTACAATCTAAAAAAATTAATAGTTCAAGGATAGCCGAACTCGAACCTCTCCCGATGTAAACGATGTCGAAACACCACCGTCCTTCATCGACGGTCTGGAACAGTCATCGTCATCTGGACTATGGTCATCTCCATTCATTATTTCCTTCACTCGATTCCCATTACAAATCGACATGGATACAATGGAAGATCCCGAACCAAGGGTGTTGTTATTAGGCTCCTTCATTCTATTCTTTTTCGGCGGAACCACGTGCGGATGTGGTTCATCGCTACCGGAATCATCTCCTGATTGCCCCGACGCTGAACCACCACCGTTCAGACCCAAAATCCCAGCCGAAAGTTTGCTCCCGGGTTCTGAAATGTTGTTGTGATGCACTTGAACTTCCATTCTCATGAATGTAGATGTTTTAACCCTCTCAATGCCCCAAAGGAAGACAGGGTCACGAGGTCCACCTCCTTTCTCTTGGTATCAACTTTGCTCTCCCATTGATTCACACGTTTTTGCTGTGAAGTATATTACATCCACTCTAATATAAAGGAAAAAAAGAAAATAATTGTTAATCACGTTCAAAAATTGAGACTAATAGAACATTGGAAGTACAGCCCTGCCTGGATAGATTTTTTTATCTTATCCTATCCAAATCCATATCCAAGTACGTTCAATTTATCCATCCTACTATCCTATATCCAATTTTATCCGCCTGGAACTTATCCATCCATCCAGTAGGATTATCCAAGTTTATCCAAATATCCAAAATGAAATACAAATACAAATGCAAAATTGATTTCTACCTACCGGAACACTTAAGAACAGGACAATTTAACGAGAGGAATTAAAATAAAAAAAGCACCAGAAATGTTTAGCAAAAAACAGATTATCCTGTGAACTTGAATCCAATGCAAAATATTATTTTCAAAAGGAGTAATTTTTAATCCGTCGAATGTTGTTTGGAGTAAAATGAAATCACAGATCGCACGGCATGGTAGAGTGGAGTCCGGAATTGGACAATTGGAGCATTTTTTGGCCTTTGACTCGACTGGCTCACACAGCAGCGCTGCTGTAGTCAAATTATGCCGTGCGGCAATCTTGGATAGTTGAATAGTATCCAACTATCCAAGTAATTATAATTGCATTGTATTCATTATTTCTGTGGCTTCCTGATTCTGTAAGCCAACTTCACGTGTAGAGTGAATTATGTTAATTGGTAAGTGATCTCATAATGCACTGTTTTATATTAGCAGATGACTTTGTTAATTTTTCCGTAGTTCATTTCATTTCAAAGTGATAGTAATAACAATATCATAGCCGAAAGAGAGGTTGGTAAGGTGCGAGATGAAGCCAACTAATGGAAACTATCACGGGGGTTTATAAAGAATCGAAGAAAACGAAGCACCGATAGGCTTTAAAAAAACATCAGACGACGACGGAGTCAATGTGAATTTCTCATTCTTGACTTTAAGTTTACATTATGAACTCTTGTCACGTCACGCGTAGACGAAGAAAATAGGCCGGTGTGCAAGTGCAAGCACAATGCACTTAACCTCAAACATGATAGTCTCATTACCTACTGGTACCAATCCCAAGTCATTTGGACATGAGCTCCAATGCTCCTCCTGCTCCTCCTACATACTTAATTATTAGGTCAACATTTACATCCCAACGAGGAAGCTTGCGTTCCTCTTTTAAAGTACAGCATCGTCATTTCTCTCGCAACAGTGTCATTTTAATAACGTCGATATGAAGTTGAAAGCTGTTATTCATTTTTTTCTCTCCTCGCAGTATGAAATGTAAAATGGGAGAAAATATTAATTGCACAACAACAACAGTAGTAAACTAATTCAAAAGTTTACAATTTGACTTCCGAGCCAGCACACATGAGCACTAAATGAAATACCTATGCGAACTCGGACGATGCACAGAAACTAAAGTAACAACGCATTCCGGGGCGGTCATTGAAAAAAATGACTTCTGAGACCTTTTCTTTCTACCTAATTAAAATTCGCCAGAAACGGGAACAATATTACTTATATTACTGAAAAATTGTGAAGAAAAACATGAAATACGAGTATTATGAACTTGTATGACAAAAAGGAGCGTCTTCCTGAGTTGAGGGATGTGTAACACTTTTCATCACATATCTTTTTGGTGTGTCTTCTTCTTTGGCAAACTTTTTCCATGGTGTTTCCTTCGTTAGACCGTTGTTCAGTGTCGATGCAAAAGGCGAGGTTTAAAATCTAAGACGAGAGTGTGTTTCATTCACATAATGAGCTGAGAGACGTTTTTCGGTTGCATTTTGCACAGAAGGACAAGACTTGAACGTCACGTTACCTTTATCAATAATGATCGGACTCTTTCATGCTTCATTCATTGCATTCATTTACAGATACGGTGATATAGCCATAATCATATTATTTCCCAATACATTATAGTAACTTGCTTATAAGTAGTAAGAAAGGTTTTGCACTTTGCACAAGACTGGGCCTACCACTTTACCACTTCTTAAAGCTGAATTACACTTTTTGCAGAACTGGAATGCACGCATAATACGAAGGATCTGTGAATGTGTATGAAATGCGGCCTCAACTCAACAAATTGTGCTCTTCTGTATCGTATCTTCATATCCATTCCCTTTATATTTCCCAATTCCCAACTGTACATCACGCAGTTTTGTGTGTGAGTGTGTGTGCACTATGTAATAAGGAGTTCTGTTGTTGGGAAGAATTATAAGTGCTATATTGCATTACATTACCTTGAATCAAGTTCAGGTACGATGCAAGTAGAACTCGGCATTTTGTTGAGTATACAAAATACAATACACGAAATAATAAAATGGGATGTGTGTCTGTGTCTGTAGATGATGATGCACCAAAAAAACGAGTCTCACAGGCATCAAGCACAGGATTTGACTCGGAGCCGTTCACAGGAGTACAAGACTTACTTATAATGCTCAAATACTCAAATACAAAGTGTCTGTTCTATAAATTTTATAACGTAACTGTATGGGCAACACGACGCTATGTAATCAGAATGAGAATCACTGACCACTTATTACTACAGACCTATGTTGACCAGACACACTTCCATGCCCTAAACCCTTCAGTACTCACTCAGTACTACTCATCAATTGACATCTAATTGAGGCCGAAGTCCGACTCACAAGTCACAACTGCATTCATCAATACCACATTGTACATAATCATTATTCTTCCTTCACGAAATGTCCAGTTTTGTAAATTTGAGCTAACAAAACAAAATTACGGCTGAAAATGCATTCGTATTCTATATTCACCGTAGATTGTCTAAAAACTAGTTATGTTCAAGAAAAAGCTTGAGCACCGGCCGCACACAGCACACGCGTTCCATTAATCCGTGCAAATTGCGAGGTAAGGATTATTACACGTTCATAAATGATGTGTAGGATGACCATTTTTATGCTGCAACGAATGAAACGAACGAGTGACTAGTGTTGTCATGTCATGCATAATTCAACATTTGTGCTAGCGTTTAACTGAAATGACAAAGGTAGTGCGGATAATTGAAACTACTGTCGGTAGAATCTGTTCCAGAAGAAATTAGCAGTTAACCTACTGGTTTTATGAGTTACGAGACACTAATACTCGAAATAGGATGCATTTGGGTTGAGCTTTTGTTAAACATAATGTTTGGGTAAAGGGCAACAAATTCCAAATCTCAAATAATGTCGTGTAGGATTGTAGGAATGAAGAACGAACAAATGCGAATGTAACGGCATGGCTTGACAGTAGGAGTGGAAATGGAAACACTTTTTTCTGTATCTCTCATCTCTCTCTGAAAGTGTTCCACAACTCCGATTGTCTACTTTGAATAGGCTGGGCTCATTTTATAGTGTACACTGTACACATTGCGAGAAATGAGCAAATATATAACACACACAAATCGAGAAAAGGAATATAACGAATAATCTAAAAAAACTCGGCTAGGACAACCATGTTGTAACACGACGGTTTTGCTATTTATATAGTATATATAGTTCAATTGAAGTCATGAATAATGTTGGGAGTGCAAATTGTAATAAAAATAACGTTGTAAGTGTTATTATTAAAATGCGTTCAAAACTTGTGACACATTTTAACCTAGGAATTGAGTAGGGTAGTTGATGACATGATGACTTGTCATGATTGCAACGTACAAAAGCAAAATCCAAAATCGAAGGTGGAAGGTGGAAGTCGTGGACATTGTTCAATTTAATTTCCTGTCCAATTTAATTATTTGTCCGTAGCTGTTCTTGAAGGCTGGATCTGGATGGGTTGCAAAATTACGAGCAGTGTCATTCATGTACGTTCAATTGTATCGGTTTGTCGGTAGCGCACTGTGTGCAATCAATGGGATTAGTTCGTACTTAGCATTCAGGTGTTTATTACGAGCAAATGACCGATAAGATTGTGCGTGTAGAGATGGTCATGCACACCTCTACTCAACAATGACTTGGGATTGATACTGTATGCGTTCCTGAGGTCATTGCCTGACAGAAAATCTTCCTCGGCTCAATTCTCCGTTTAAGATTAAATTATAAATAGTCGTAAACCATTCCAACACATTGAAGGTGATGGAAAAGGAAAGATTGCATTTCAAGTGAGACGAAATGCATGCAAACGAAAACAGTCCATGAAAACCAGTATGAAAATGAACCCTACGGAAAGGAACAAAAACAGGAAACATGGATATAAATATGGATAAATACCTTCATAAAGTGATCCAAATACGAAAGCAATATTTTTCTTGAAGTTTTCATTCATGGAGTCCTCCAAATCAACAAGTTGAGCAGCAGCACATGTTAAAGTTGCATGCAAAAATATTATTGTATTTGTTTATCCTTTGAATATTGCTGACAAAATAGTTTCCAAAAGACCGGTGGCTAGTACTGAGAAAGAGAATGCATTTGAAGAACATGGACACTTTATATCTAACTGGAATGAAGAACGGATCAACAAATTCACTGGAAAACACAGTCAGTCATTATCTGACGAATTTGGAAGAAAGGCACATGTAAACACTGAGCTATTATGCTATCCAATGAAAAAACTGGGATGCTTATAGCACTTGATAGATTTGGCAAATTAGGTGGATGTATATGCATGTAACGCTTTAGTATTTATGCTTGGAGGATTATGCCCGGTTGAGGATACAAGAGGAACAAGCGGGTAATTTGCGCTTTTGAGATTATCTAAAGTTTGTGTACGTCAAAGGCTTATTTCACTCACGTACAATTGGAAGATAAGTCGCACTTGAAGTTTCGGAGAGGAGAGCAAGAAAGCAAAGGGAACGGTGTTGAATGACTAACAAAATGCTGAGCAAGGAAAAAAAGGAGAGTTACAAAGACACAAGTTGTTGATTACGACTGGCCAAGTGCTAGTGTTCCGACGACGACATGAAAAGACGAAAAGAAGTTAGTGAGAATGAGAACTACGATCAGGATGAGGACCAGGATGAGGATGAGGATGAGGGACAGGAGGATGCGTCTCGCAACCAGAAACTACATATAGACAACATAGACAACGCGAGGAAAGCGTCATCCCATCATCATCGTCCAACATGCGTACACTAAACCAAACTTGGTTGGAGTTGATATTGCCAGTGCTTGCCTGCCAGTGAAATAGTAGCCAGTTGTAAGTTGTATGTAGCATTGGTGTTGCTTTTGATGATCTGCTTTGCTTTTGCTTTGCTTTGGCACATGAGTGTAGTTTGTTAGCCAAGCCAACACAACTAATACACTACAATGTCTGTATGTAAAACTTGGAGTGTGTGTCGGCTGTTGACTATCTAGTATCTGTGTGGATTTGGATTGAAGTCAGCATCATCATCAGTGTTGCTATACAGCCGGCTAGGGTTAAATGAACGAGAGACATGAAACTCTCTGTGAGTGGAGTAGAGGTGTAGGGCAGACGGGCAACGGGAAGAGTAGGCCAAAAGGGGAAAAAATCTTGTGGAGGAATCCTTGCAAAAATAGGCCAACCGCTATCCCTTCCAGTAGCCCACATTCAGACGACAGCAAAACCCATTCAGATGACTGTATAAAGGCAAAGGAGTATTGCTGCTTTTGCGGCTGCTGATCATTCTGCTCCTAAAGCCTTTCCTTGTTTCGTTGTATTGATGATGATGACCCCGTGGCAAACTCTCATCTCAAAAACTTGCAAATGGCTAAAGCCTAACGAGTAGATGAACAACCCCCACACACACGGAACTCCATGACCCCTCAACTTGAACAAGGCTCACTGAAACACACTTAGCACTGAAGACGAGTCAGTCAACTTGACAAGTCGGCAGCACACATAACCCAGAACAGTCACGAGAATATATTCACTAGTGTACGCATAGTAGTCAAAAAGAATTTCTGCACTCTGATTTGCCAATCTTCTATTATGCACTTTACTCATCTCCTCAGCGTCTGTCTCCCAAATTCAACAACCTCTCAATCTCGTCAATCTATCAGAATGTATCAATATAAATACTATAAATTCCATGCATTCGCACAACCGTAAAAAATGTATTAAAAGTTTAGCAAACAAAATAGTCCTTATATCGAATCCCACATTCATCCATCAGTTCAAGTATATCCTGTAATCCTGAATGAATCTTATACATTTTTATTACTTCATGAAAACTGCTTCTCCCTACCCTGAATGATTGTCTTCCATGTCAATGCCTGCTTCCATGATGTTACTATCAACCCCTCATGTAATGCGCTGTATGAACCCTATAAAGAGAAATCATGTTAACATGAGTCAACAGATTTAAATGAGAATAATTTCTTCGTTGTCTACTAAAATCGACACAGATCCATTCAAAGTATCATACTATGTAGTATTTAGAGCCATGTTAGTCTCACGCACAAATTGTCTCAATCATCATCAGCGACTCATCCCATCAAATCTGTACTTTAGGACTTTAGTCATTTGGAGAAATGATCAGTTGTACATTATATCAGTTCATTAACCCCGTCCATCCAATTCGCAAAATCCCATCCGATTTTACTACTTTCCGCTTTAGGGATTATGAAAAAGAACAACCACAACCATCTCTAGCCGTTTAGTGTCTGTCATCGACGACGAGTCAAATTTAATCAGTGGTGAAATTTTCTCTCTTCATACGAATTCATACGATTTTACGAGAAACCCTTGACACTCCGAATATCTTTGAAAATTATTATTTTTTACATGAGCATGTAAGCATCAAAATGGAATTCAATTAAGCAGCAGAGCTCCAACTATGACTTAACTAATTAATACCAAAATATTCTTTCTGGCGAAAGCAAAAACAAATGATTTAATAATTTTAATCAATTACTTCCATATCAGTTATACCCTCTAAAAATGCAACATTTTTGGCAATTATGCTTAAGTGCGTAGATTTAAATATATTTTACTAATCTCGTCATTCAAATTTGCTAATGTAGAATTAAATTGATACTCGTGCAAAAATGCATAGAGAAAAACAGCAACTCTTCCATCTCTGCACGTGCAGATAACATGAATGAAGAAGCACAGGACGCCGTTGGAACGAGCTCTCACGTTCCCCTACAGAGGACATTTCAACAGTTATTTTGCACTTGTGTACTGAATGAAAAATGTTGGAAGCGCATTTCGAAAAATTATCTGTTACGATTTTCTTTGGTTTTCATTCGAGTTCCAAGTTTCGCTGTCAATATTAATTGGTCATTTGAATGGTAAATTTGAAATTAAACTCACCTTCCGTTTGACATTTATAAGGAATTTGCTTCACAGCGACTGTTGTGACTGTTCATTGTGCAGAATAAACATATCTGCTAATGAGACTAATTTTAAGGTCGCTGTGATGAGTTTGTACGATAGGTCTTTTTCTACAAAAAACTTAATGATATGAAATGATATCCATAATTTAACTTCGTCTTATAATCAAACCGCATCATCATTTGAGGAGAAACGCAGTAATGAGAGTGGCAATTAATTTGTGTCCATCAACCAAACTTGAGTTGATGCACAAACGTGCAGCATAATTTTGTTGATGAACAAAGCGATATTCTTGAGTTATGTGTGTACTTATTATGTTGTATGAATGAGTGCGTCTCTGGAAGCCAACAGCGGATGAATATGATTCCATGTGATGATGTTACTACAACTAAAAACAAAATAATAACCAGTGTTTTTGGACTACTAGGTACTAGAGGCTGCTACATTAACGAAAGGAAGTCATCAGTTCAAATCATTATGAGAAACTCAGTGAAGTTTGCAGATACTGAAATGATTAAACTTTATCCAGCAAAATCCAGCCGAACATGTTATACTACTACGTTTCATTTTCGTACACGTTTTTCAGGTCATTCGGACGTTTACTATTTTGCTCTTGTACAACTTGTACTGTATGACTGTATCTTACACTTTTCTATGTGAGCACAACTTTACAGAAATTGTAATGATTATTGACCTTAATAATACTATATTCGTAAAATCTATTCAAATAAGCGCTTAGTTTTACAATTATTTTCATTGATTTGCATTTGCTGTTGAGCAAAGTTCGCATGTAAGTTTTATAATTGTAATTTAGGGCGAATAAAGAGGCATGCGATATAATATTATACACAGAAAATTGGAAGTAATCTTATAGTTAGCTTCCTGGCTGTACAGATAGGAAATGCAGGAATCCACTTGTCATAACCAGATTAAACGTTTTATGATTGCATTCTCGGGAGTGAAATGTAATGTTCAAGTATGTTTGCAGTTTGCACTGTGACGTGGTGACTCAACCTATGAACAGTGGAATATGACGTTCATTTGAACTGATTCATTAATTTAGAAACTTATTATTTCAATCCAACGGAGCGTTAAAGAATGAGTAATTGTAAGTGACTCAATTATTGATGATCAGTCATTTTATTATATTTATCCTTTTACATTTTGTAGGAAAACTTTTGTGGCATTACGTCATCAGCGACTCTCACAGATGACATGGTTTGTTATGGAGTTACTTTAAGTTTTGAATCTGTAATGAAGATCAGTTCTGCTCATGGATGTTGGTAAACCGCAACGAGATCGAAAAGCGAGCAAACATGAATGATCTGCAAGCCTGTAAATGCCGAAACATTCATGTAATGAATGAAAAGTTACTAACTTCCTTAGAAAACTCATGAGGGCTTTTCCTCCAAGGAAGAAAATGGTATCACCACACGTTGCTTTGTGACCATTGCTTTTTGATTAATAGTGTTTATTGTATTTATGATTGATTTGCATAAGTTTGAGTTGCAATACGTTTGTCAATATGGAATTTATTGCGAACCAGTGCGTTGGGCGTATAAAGCCTCAAAACTAAAGCTTAAACATTAGTTTGTGTAATCTGCAAAATTGTCATGTCATGCTGCTTCACAGTGACGATGCGAGTGTAAAAAAACTGTAGCAGAGGCTGAAAGCGTAGGTTGCTAATGGAAAGACAAAAGTGCATTGACATTTCCATATTCAGTTCGAACGTGCAAAAGGAGCATTTATTTTCAGCCAGTCATAATTTTCATGGATGTCGTCTGAGGTCTAGTACTACTATAAAACTTAATTTAACGTTAACGTTGCATTACAAAGGTTGCAAACTAAAGAAGGATCGAAAAAATAGCGGAACCACGACCGAAACTTCTTTATAATAAAATGGGAGTCAATTTCTTATTCATGGGGCTTGGGCTGTGACGAATGTTAAAGTCATTCAGGAAAATTGACAAGTGAAAAAATTAAAATTGCAAGTTTTCCTTGTGATTCACAATCACACGTTTGGATTTTTCTCGTTCACCGTCACCGCAAAGATAAACAAGCCCTTGCTGTTAGGTTAAATATACCATAAAAAACAATTAAAGTGGATCATGAAAGTGGCATGATATAAAAAGCGAATACAGAAACAAAAAACTGTTAATGAAATTATTTATGATCAACTTGGAATGGCATTTTACGCAGTAAACACATTCCACCTAGCAAAATGTTTGTCTCCATTTCGTGCACCGGGCAACTATAGAGTTTAATTAATTAGTTACTATACTGTATACAAACATGCCACAGCCTTGCCAGCATTACTAATTCCAATTGTAATATTTAACTACAACGCAACCGTACAATGCCTTTTATAGTAAATGAGTTTACTACAACTTCATATCCTATGGGATTTGAACTGAACTCATCCAATAGTTGGACAGGATCTGAGATTCAGGAGACTTTTAGAAGAAACTTGTATTTAATGCGTGGACATGTTCCCTGCTCTGTGTGATGTGCTTTCACATTGAAATGGAAGAGAAGAAGGGTTCATTTTAATGACTCGTGGAGTGTTGTAGTAAAGCATTCCACATCCTTTGACTTTTATGTTGAGCGAGCACACACACACAAGACAAACTTGGACTCATAATTTTGTTCTGGGGAGACTGACACTTTGACCTTCCTTCCTTCTTCGGTGTGAATGAGCAGATTTTTCCACAATAAACAATTGGCATGGAGCAAAAAGGGTAAAATGGTTTTGTGAGCATGATGTGCGGTGGAAGGAAGCTGTAAGTTTCCAAATGTGGAAGGATTGGAGAGATGGAATGCTATTTATATTATGCATAGTTTGATGCTGACAACTGATACAGAATAAGCAAAAATACCAGACTCAAGGAGCCTAAAAGTCGTCACAATGTGTTTACAAAGTGACTGTACCTTACACGTTTACATTTTAAGCATACAGAAGTTTTTTTTTTGTGAGTAACCAAAGTTGCTTCTGTTCTCTGGTGGTTGTGCATTATCATGTGCACACGTTTGCACCTACCAAAAAGTCTACTTTTTGGTGAGTGAAGACTCAAGACGAAGAGTTAAAGAAAGAAACTATAAAAGTCTTAAGTTGAGAGTTAAGACCGCACAAAATGTGCGTCTTAAGCTTTTTCCACAACAACACCGAATAAGTGCTTTATATTACTTTTTTGGTGCAACATTCAACACTATAAAGCTTTTGTGCTCCATATGCGCTGCACACGTTACACAACATTAAGTCACCGTGTCGTTATGTTAATGTTATGTTATGTGAGTGTCATGAATGCAGAGTGCAGGTGAGACTGCATGACCAGAAGACACAAAATAACCCTTTTCAACATTGTAAACGTGTACTATATTACTCTATATAATAGCATTACCATTCTGAAGCTAAGCCGTATGAATGTGCTTTAATGGAAGATAGAATATTAGGTTCGCGAATGCTGGTGTATAAATTCTATTGTAACCCGCCTGCCTGATCTTACTATAATGTAAAATGTAATATAGTAGCATCAATTCCGGGACAGTCTCACAACAATGAGAACGGACGAAGACGTACTTGTAGATTAGAGCATAGAGTGTTAATGGGCCAGAGGAATTCTGCTGATGTGAGTGGGTGGGAGAGAAAGATCTGGGTTATTCCTTCATTGCGTTTGCATTGAAGGAACGACGACAAGAATCGTGTCTTTTCTCTATCTCTCCTGTCTCACTTTTGCCGGAGACGTCGTGTGTCGTGCAAAAGCTGTAAAAAGTCAACGCAAAAAAGGCCGGGTGACCTATTCACTGACTGTGAGTAAGAAAACGTCGTAAGGTCTGTCTCAGGAAGACACAGACAAGATTTTGCACATTATTGTTCACTTATGGAATGAGAGTTCACATGACAGGCGTGTATAAATGTGCCTTGCTCTGATTCAACTGTCCCGTTACATGAGTCGAACTCAAGGAAGCGTTGCAAATTCAAGGGTGTTAAGTAATTCTTTCCACTAGACTTTTCTCAATTTATTTCGTTTGTCTTCATTCCAGTCTGTCGAATCCTTCTTCCACGTGTTACATCTTCCGTCTTCCTAAACTTCTAAAGTGTACAGAAAGGTTTGAGCAAGTCAACACTAGCTACTCAATAAATTATCCGTTTGTCTTTCTGTTTACAATTACACAAGACAATCAAATTGCCTCTCGCTAGGCTACTACGGAGAGAAAGGGGGATCCGCAATTCCATGCGTCCTTCTTATCACAAATGTTATGTAATGGATTCTCATCTGGGCTTTCTCAAGTTCACATCGCAATCACATTGGTGGTGGCTTTAGCTGTGATTAAATCCATGCTTGCTCAACTGTATGAAGTATATAGCACTTTATGGCATTCTCCGTTTCTCTTTGCTAGGCGTATTATAATGCTTTAATTAAATGTTTGTAGATGTTCCAAGCATATCGTTTTTCAGCTCGTATGTCACCCCAGTCTCACATTTGCACATGGACCGAAAAACATTCTATATCATACAAGCCTCATTGTTTCCTAGTCCAACCGTATTCTAAATTCGTTTTTAACTGCTCAACTTTTATTTGCGGAGTTTTACGATGACAATGAATTTCAAGATGAATTTTAAGTTCGCATTACAATTCAGGATATAAAATTCTGCTTTGAAAATATCCAGAGTCCACAACATACTGTATTTGCTCATGGCGTTGTTTTTCAAACAATGAGGTGCAGGAAAATTAATTACAATGGCCCTTTCAATAACATTAGTACGATATTTGTGTGGGATTTTCCAAACCAATAATCTAACCAAAGCTCAAAGTAGCATTTTAACTTTAACTTGGATATTTTATCCTCCCATTTTCCTTTGAGGAAATGTTTTCCTGGAAACCTACAAAGTGCAATATCCTCGTATTGTAATGAATTTGATAAAATTGTACTCATGTACGTCCTATCATTCTATCCGAACAGTGCAACATCCTTGACGTACAGTTTCTCAATGTTCAAAGTTTCAATCTAAATCAGTAGGACAAAGGTAGACCTTAAATTGTAAGTGCATGTACATACTTTCCAAAGGAGAAGGGATCCTCCACCTTCGAAGAAGTGGATAATCGATGAGAAAATATTGATAACGGGTCGATGTCCCCAGTCCACCGAACATTTTGAATGTAACTAAAAGTACGCTACGTCAATCCTATGTGCCCAAACTGAGGTTTGAGGACAATCTGACAATCGTATGAAAGCCATACAGATTCAGCCATCAGATTTGGAGGACAAGTACCAAGTAAATTGAGTCAGAGTCAATTCACTTCGGAGCAGATTTGTCACGGAACAATGCAACTCAGCTTGGTGCATTCACAACTTTCGTAGATGTACATGACGTGACATCCTACGTTCATATGTCAGCAACATAGCAATTATAATTGCTACATAACTTTTTACAACAATCTTGGCTCAGACATATATTGTAATGTGCCGGGATGATACTATGAAAAAGATGCAGTTGTGATGTTCCTTATAGAATGTTTATTCATGAAACTTTACTGCACACAAAGTACTACTTTAGCAGTTGCTCTTGCGATTTAATAGTGTAGTTCTACGATAGTTTAGTTTACGCTGCCGCAACGAAAAGTGTACATCTAAAACTTTTTATTGTAGTAGAGATCGAATGTCTACTTTTCTGCTACATTTATGGATGCATCCCATAAAGAATATTATATATAGTAATATAGAAAGGAAAAACGACCAAAGCAGGAGAGAAGACCATTTTAGTAAATGGATTTGGAGAGGAGAGGTCGTTTGTCTGCATCTCTCTTCGCTCTTCTGTTCACATCCGTTTCTTTTCTAGTGTCAAAGAAGAGAATCAAGAGAAGGCATAGGAGAAATAGAGATCAACATAGGACGCGTACACGACGACAACAACAAACGTCGACAGAGAGAGAGAGAAGAGAGTTTTTCGTCGTGTTCGTCTCCAATCTTTACAAGCAATGAATACAGCTCGGGAAGGAAAGAAGGGGAAGTTTGAGCAGTCCAAATGTGGTCACAAATTATCTGATGACTCATACAATACTTCATCTCAATACTCCGTCGTTTGCGAACCAAAGTCTTCTCCAATGCTCTAAACTACATGAGTTCTCAATGTCCACATGGACAAGAGAATGTGAATCCAATCTCTTCTTTCTAATAGCGTAATGTTCATTAAACACAAGGCGCACACGAGAATACGTCACTCGCTTTCTTCCTTCATCCAACAAAAAAAGTGACCTTTTACCTTCACTTTGTGTTCAATGGTAAATGAATATAAAATGTGTCTTGTGCGATGCATCTTCAACTGCGCATTTTCCTTTAATACACCTTCGACCTGCCTGGGGATCACCTCATCTTCCCGCCCGTGTCCATTGAATTGATAGTGCAATTTTAAACTTACTACTATACTATGCGTACTGCATCCTTATCATCGTGACTGTCTTCAACCAACCCAAGTGTAATACTAATATCAAACAATACAAATCCATTCACTACTAAAAAGACATGCCTTTGAGCAGTGTCGCACGTCATTTCTGCTTATAGTAATCTACAATTTCGTACCGGTCGTCCATGCATTTCCATTCTCATGCATAAACATAGAACGTGAGCGTCCGATGTGATATGATGTGATGGAGAACTGTTGAAGATACCTTACTCAAGCAACCTTGGGAATATTTAAATATTAAAAGCAGAATTGAATAGGAAATAAATACTGGAAGATGATGTTCGCAATCTTTCTTTACACGTAGGCAAAAATTTTAACAAGGAGATGGTATTTTTGTACAAATACTATTTATCATTAATTGTTATCTTGGATTTGTATGTTACCTCTGAGTTTGAGTTTTCCAAGTAAACGAGCAATGTTGATAAAAATGATTTGTATATACGTTACATCGATGAGGCTGCGGCTAATTGAAAGAATATGTATTCAGGATATCACACTGTTGACAAAGTTATTGTCATCATCATCGTCATTACCAGAAGCATTAACTTGCTACCTTGACCTTTTCTATGGGTTATGCTGTAAAAATGTAATCATGCGAATGTATTTTTAATCATACACTTCGCTCGCAGAGTAAACAACGGCGAAAAGGTCTATATATTAATATTTCAGGTGAAAATCCGCAACGCAGTTGCATGCATAATATAATCACATGTCTACATACAGCTTTGGACTATATGATGATTCCACGGGGTCTTCTGAGAGTAATTCAATCGGCCGGTTACTCACATTACCCATTAGAATACATATAAAGTTGTATCTATTATTCTTACATTTCTCTTATACAGTGCACAAGCCTCATGAAATCGTGAGGTCATTTGTAAATTTGTGTGGGAGTGAACCATACCAACGAACCAACTTGTTGTAAGTAGTTTGGTCAGTTTCGAGTCCACTTTTGTCTGTTTCTTTCTCTGTACGAAAGTACGAATCCTGTGACTGTTTCCTTCTACGAAAAATATAAACTGACTGCCTCCTTTTTTTACACATGCCGAATCCTAGGGAAACGAAAGAAACACTAACATCACTTTCGTGGACGGGGCTGGATAAGCATAAAACCTAGTATTTCCAGTATTTGCTAGAATAAAGCTATAAAGTTGCACTATCCGGCCTATCCCATTCTTGGCTTCTCAACCCGCACATTATTGATAGTTGATTTACGATAAATACAAAACAATCATTAAAGTTTGTGAACATTTAATATCATAGAGATACAAGTATGTAGTTTTCAATTTCTTTTGGCGCATGCTATATTCTCGTTCTCGCCCCTGTGTTACCCTACCCGTTTTGCTGAATGACACGCAAAAATATCCAGTATGAGTCAGAAAAGGGGCGAAATGAAGCCGTTTATTTGCATATGGACAGTACAACGAACGACGCTGCTGTTATGTTGGTTCGCCTCACTCACCCGTTTGCCATTTGCTTGCTGTGCATAGTGCATCCCAAACACAATTTGCAAGGAGAAGCGTTGATGATGATGATGATAATGACACGAGGAGACGTATGAGACATGTGCAAAGGGACGGAATGTTATCCACATCTGCCATAATAACCTTCTATTCTATCTACTAATAGATACGTAGTATTTCTGTATAATAAAATAATATAATGATTATTTAAGTATTATCCAGTCCTCCGTTCCGCCTGTACAAACTGCGTACTCGACTCCTCTCCGTGACAGTCATTCAGTCACACACACTCGTGGTTTTTCGCAGAATGTTTGCATTATAGCAAAAACTGCGAAACACACTACAGGTCACATAGTCATCGCATCGCATCGAATTCATAATAAAAGTTGAGGGCAATTGCATGTCTTGTATCGTACTGTGAGCTATTGTGATATATAAATTCATCAAGTCATCATAAAACAACTCCCTTAGTGAACAAATTTTAAAAAATAGCTACAGAGCATGCACAACAAACATGCAATTAACGAAATGCGTATTTTTTTATCATCAATAACGCGAAAGTCCGTACTTTATAAAATGCCAATGCCCTTAATTAATATAGCGTACCAGCATTCAAGTTTGCATTTATTTGCATATTTGCTAATATTCTCATGCAGTTTAATTTTCGGGATATGGAACAAAGGTTACTGAGATTCGTCAAAGTGCATGCACACAATGCGTTAAAAAGCTTCAAACAAGCAAGCAGCAGGCTCCAAAAAAAACGAAAATCCTCTTCTTCCTAATAAGGGGAGGAAATGGCAGCATGGAGAGATTGCATTTTGCAAGATTACTTAGGCATTAGGCTTTTAGCTTTAGCTTGTGCTCACATTTACTACTTTTCAAGTACATTTACATTACATTACGTACACGGAGTAGTACGTTGTACGTATTATGTACTGTACGTTGAAAAGTAAAGCCACCCCTTGGACCGCACCAGGAGGAAAGTCACCCTCGCTTTATCTCGGCTTTCATGCCTTGTGTTCCTCCGCCACTCCCTCTCAAACTGTCAGTCGTTGCTAACCTCTCGATCCGTTGAGTTGTCCAAAACTGTCTTTTCGAAAAAGGAATTACAATTCCCTGAAAATTACATTCGCAGTGTCATTGACGAACTTGTGGATTTTTCTGGTCGAGCAGTGCTGTTTTGGTGAAAGTTGAAGACGAAGACTATAAACCCTTTGTTCTGCGTGAGCATTCCGGTTGCTGTCGATAATTTATTTCTGTCACTTTTGCGCGCTACGATTGTTGTTTCAGAGGTGAGAATAATGCCAAGTTATTGCTAATATTCTGAATTAAGTGTAATAATATGTTATGCGGGATTATTTCATAGCTGCGACCCTCGTTCTGGCTTTTGTAAACTGTAATAAGGAACATCAGTAGAGAAGTTAAGGCAATGTTCATTATATAGGATAGGATTTAGTTTTTGCATATTGATTTGACCATGTCTATATTTCAAGATAAATGCCAAATTAGTTAGTGTTCGTTCCGTTCGATTATTCTTTGCTTGTGTTTTGCATGCACAATTTCATATGAAATGTACATTTTGATACCGGAGTCGAGGAGTTCATTGTTTCATACTGTATATTCGTCAGTTTGACGTTTTCGGCATTAAATTTATGTCGTTTCAAAGATTTAGTTTCGCCGTGATGATGTTGGTGAATCACAGTTTTATGGAAAGTGTTAATTGTATAGTTGATAACGCCGACACTTTGCTCAATTAAGGCTGAATACATTGGGATGGGCTGATTACTAATACATAGAGAGTGACATGACGATGACATCCGTCGGTCAACATTACTTGTAGCATGCATTGTGTATATTGCTCTGAATTGTGTATACGTGCGTGTAAAAAACCAGATACTATACGTGTTTTGAGTCTGACTCATCGTCGTGGAGTGTGTTGATCATGACTGACGATGACGAATGCCACTTAAAAATGAAAACACCTTATATGCTTTTTTAATATTCCCTTCTAGGACACGCATTTCTGTTTTAATAGTATTAAAACAAATAGTTTTAATAATGTAATCCAATAACTGCATTATTAGTAATAGTAATAACTTAAGCTAATTAGGGAATAGAAAAAGAATGTCGTATGTAAACAGCATTCTAGATCATTCGTATGATGTCAAATGTCATCAGTCATCATATGTCATTGTCGGAATTTAAGAAATGAGCACACGGATACAACGAACACAACGACAAGGAAGTGCACACTGAAATAAACTATAGGAAAAGTGCAAATAACAATGGTGAATGGTGAATGAGTAATTATGCGTTTTTGAATTTGCATTGGAGATGTTTTGACAGACTATGCTCTAAAGTGGGGCACATGCAGAGTTTCTGTGATCTGTTCTTTGAAGAAAAGTTCTTAGATGAGTCAACGAGCAATAATTCCCTACTATATTATGAATGAAAGATTAGTACGAACGGTTATAATTGTAAGGGTTGGGAATATGATTAGACTGAGATGATATTCGTACAAAAGTAAAGTATTTTGAACATCGTGTTGGCTTTGAGATTTTTGAGGGGAATTGTCGCAAGTGTGGAAGCTGTAGTTATTTAGTAGAGAAGAGAGTGGACAAAATGATGAGAGGAAAAGGCCATGAAAGTGGTTTCGGAGGATGCACTTTGACTGGTGAGGGATTTAGGGTGTGTCACTCACCGGAATATAAGCTTTTTGGGTTTTGGAGTCATGAACGAAGTCGTGGTGGTACATGAAGAAGTAGAAGAAGATGATGATGATGGGTAGTCCGTAGTCTGTAGTCTGTAGTGTTATTGTGTTATATAGTCATAGTGTTGGTCGTGCTAGTGATGAATGGAATGCAATGCACACTGACATTTTGTTAAGTTTTTCGAGTTGGAGAAGAGGGCCTGGTAAGATTTTTGTGGGAGTCTCCATTCCATCTTTTGCGTAGCGTAGCGTTGGGTAGTTTTAGTAGTAAAATGCTCTTGTCCCTCTGGGTTGAGTTCGGTGCCGGTGCCCTTCACGCTTTGCTAATGAAATCGAACACCCTCAACCAGGGATTGTATTTTGTATCAGATCCCGTCACGCTACAAAAGCTTTTTACTTCATGATGATGTGACCATAGGAGAGAAGAGAGCATCTCTTTAATTTTCTCCGTTCATTTCCTGTTCTGAGAAAGATGATCATGATTGGAGTGGAATTGAACTTGGGATTGAACTACTAATATTCTATATCTTATTTCTCACTCATACTTAAAAGGGTGGTGGACACGTCGGATTGGACGTCGACGTGAACTTTGCACGAGTAGTTTTACTTTAGATGTGTAGTTTTACTGTTTTACAATGTTGTAGTATTCCTTTAAGTTTTTAGAATTAAAAACCCTTAAACACTACTCCAGAGAAGAGTTCACACTTGGGCATTCCATTTTGACTCTTCTTTCTACAGAAGGAAATGGGAGATGAGATGATGATGCTCTTCTGACAAGAGCGCTAAAAAGAATCGCATATATTGTGTGTATGAGAGACCACTTTCACAAGTCTGCCTAACCTAGGTAGTAAAAGAAAAAGTGCATTGACTCTTCCTATTATGGACAATGGGAGGAGTTTCTATATTCTGTTCATCACGATGTTTTCATTATTAATTGCACTTTTTATATTATATTGCTCTGAATTTTCCTTAACTTTGAGCCTAGTTTTTTTGTAATTACATTATTGATGGTTTGTAATTTTTCCTGTTTTTTTAAAGTGTCTAGACGTATAGAAAAAATGGCCACAAACGGACAAACATTAGAACAGCTTCCGAAAGTTGATGCCGACTTGAAATCCGAGTTGGAAGGATTCAAGACGGAAATGATGAAGAAGGCGTCAACCAACGAGAAGATTGTGTTGCCAACAGCAGAAGGTATTCAATTTTCAGCATATTTTTGAGCTTACGTCATTAATAAAATTGCAATGCACACTCTTGCACGCTGCTTTGGTATTTGGCGACTTACATTCTTGATTTGTTTATGGATACTTTTACTGTTTACAGCTGGTTGATGGTTTATTATGCTAATGCGATTAGATTTCCATGATTTCTGCGTGAAGAATCTACATTCGACAAATAAAGCATGACACAGACGCTGCGTTAAGTACAATGCCTGTAATGTTTGTTGTCGTAAGTCCTCCCTCTGATATTGTGAATTGTCAAGCTCAAGCTTCAGGTTTTGCCTGCTGAAACCTGATTTCCTTTAAAATGTTTCTTATATCTAATATCATCTTACATTGTTTGTTTTAGAAGATTCTAGGTCATATTTTAAAGTGCATGTACTACTGTTTTGAGACGTTATGGTTACGTATTGTGTTATGGTTTAGGTTGCTCTGTTTTTTGCTTTTCTTGCTTATGGGGTTGCTTTGATTTGGTTACATTTTAATGAACCCCATGAAAAGTATGCAGTATTTTGCACTTTTTTGTTTTTGTTTTGTTTCACTGTTAAGACGTCAAACAAGAAAAGCAGCATTGCGAATTGATTCATGGCGTTGAATCGTTCGATAAAGATCAAATGAAGCAATCCAACACTGTCGAGAAAGTCGTGCTTCCCAGCGCACAAGGTTTCAGTATTTACTTGTTGCTTTTTTTATTAATGTAGTATATTACACATTTATTTTGTAGTGTATAGCAAATTAGCAAACGTTTGTGTTTAATTGTGATTATCACATTTCATCTTGCACTCATGTATTTTTAAAAAAGGCACCTTGTTCAATGTGCACAATAAGAAACGAATTTCGAACTACTTTCTAAAAAGGTTTTTGGTTACTTTTTTAATTTTCATTTTTTAAAAATGTCGTATGAACGTGAATTTTAGACGTTGCTGCCGAGAAGACGCAACAGGCCATGCTGCATGGCGTTGAGAGCTTTAACACCAGCAATTTAAAACCTACGGAGACGCAAGAAAAAATCGTTTTGCCGGACAAGGACGGTAAGAAAGTTTGAATAGATTAAACTGAAGCAGAGTTTGCTTGAATTACCAATATAACGTTTGTTTTATATTTCATTGGATTGTTGTAGTCATTGAAAACGAAAAAGTCCAGCAAAATCTGATGGAAGGAATTGAAAGTTTTGATTCCACTAAATTAAAGCACACTGAAACCCAGGAGAAGAACCCGTTGCCGACCAAGGAGGGTAAGACATCATAACAAAACATATTACTACGATCGTAATTAGGAGTGTTGTTAATTTAATCGGTGTATACTTTTTTACTGTAGTGATCGATCAAGAGAAAGAGGTGTAAGTGGTGCATTACTACAACTACACCCAACATGAGACTTAGATGATTTTGACTACATGTTACACTGATTTACCATACTGTCAACTTTCGTTCATGTTGTCAATTTACGTCTACAAGAATTAATTGTGTAAACGTTAAGAGTAGCATAGGGAGGCAAGAAAAGCTTAATGAGTGCATGTGCTAGGAGATTTGGACAAATTTTGTGTTGCAACGCAAGGACTTGAAAGGAACTTGGTGTAAAAGTGTAAAACAGTTTCATTTTTATGGTTTGCGTTTTAGCAATTATGAATTGAATTATCCCTATTATTTTCCAGTGCGTTCAAAAGTGTCGTATTTGCCTATCAAAATTTGAAAAAAATCAGAAAATTCAACAATCATTGATCGCATAATACACATATTATTAACGATCAACATTAGTGCTGGATATTTCAGAGTATTAAAAGTAAATGAGCGATTGCACATGGATCTAATTTAACAACACGTATTAATTTCTGCCTCGATGAATGTCAAATTTCAATTTTTACCTTATCTTTAAATTACAATATAAGTTCATAGTTGCTTACATTAATTCCTTAATACTAAAATTACTGATAGAATAGTTTATTATTATACCTTTGATTAGCATGGGAATATAACCCTTAATCAATTGCTTATAAGTGCATGAATTCAAAATTGTAAAAGTGCTACATTTTCTCTCAGTCCGAATGGGAACTGGAAGCGATTGGCGTTTTCTCTATGCTATGATTGCCTTTTTCTGAAGGTGCTAGTCTATGCACTTTGCACTTCAGTGTTTGCATGCAAATTAAAATGTCTTCATTAATAAGGTAAATTTTTATACAGTGGTTAGCTTCAAAAGGTATTCGACTGTACTCACAAGAAATTCTGAAATAGATTTAAATGATATCATGACTTGGAAATTTCTAACGAATTCGATTGTGATGCCAAAATAAAGAAAGCACGTCTGTTAAATTCCCTTGACTTACCCGACTTTCAAAACTTGTCTTATTGCGCATTGTCATTTTTTTATTTTGAATTTTGAGTTGAAATTTGGTTTCATTTCATTGTAAAGGAATTCACAATTAGAAAAGAAATGTTTCACAGAATCATATTGTATTTGCATAACATTGTTCACTAATATTATTTTTTACAAAATTTCAATATCAGGTCCCCTCTCAATGTTTTTACATAAGCATAAGTTAGAACAGGCAATTCCAATTGACAGTAACATCTATCTATAGTGTAAGGCATCCTCGGCGAATTCTCTGTCTCTCCTCTCGTATCACACCTTATTGTTTCTCGAAGCTGAATTTAGAATTTAGCTCCTTAGAAAATATTGTTACAGAATTTCATTTTCAGAAAGATTAAAAGCAAAATAGTATTACAATTAACTTTATTGGGGTCGCAAACATTGAAAACTGAAAATTCGTTATTTAATTAATATTATAGGCGGAGTCAGTCGTTATTGTTGATTTTTGTATAGTAAAAAATGACTTTTACTAACTCACTTGTACTCACGTTCATTATCGTCAGCGTCATTATAAATTACAATTAAAATTAAAATTAGAAAATGTAGTAGTTAATGCTATAATCTGTCGGTGACATCATCACAAAATCTGTACGTAAAAAAGTAAGGTACAATTTATTGTAAAGTGATTTCCTACACTTTTTATGTACATGAACGTTATAAGGAAAGGG